>CADCXT010002769.1:0-169782 GCA_902806775.1 Microtus agrestis
CAGCTCTGTTTTCTGTTACTCTACATTTACCTCATCATAAAAGCTAAGGTTTTTATTTATCCTTCCAAATTCACTGGACCCAGCCTCTGTCACATGTGGGTAGTAAGCTTATATAAAGAGGAAGGGGTAACCAAGGGCTTCCCCACTGAAGAGGGGGCTGAAATCTCTTTGCAGGAGAAGCTCTCTCCAGACAGCAAGTCCTTGGGGGAGTACCTGAAGAGCTTCGGTCATTTCTATTACTAGTCTCTGGCTGTGTCGAGTGCTTTTAGTCTCCTCTTTATCTTCGTGTGTAACCCTTACTGGATTCATACATGGGGTGCACTGGGGACAGTGCTGGGTCATTTCTGAAAGGAGGTGTATGGGGGGGGCTGCTGCCTTGGATCAGAACCTGCAAGAGCCTCTTGTGCATTGGTACATTTGACACAATAAAGATTCAAGACACAAAAGGGACAGGGCAGAACTTGATAAGATGTTCATAGAGGGCTCTTTAGTTTGCCAGGAGGTACTCAAAATGTGATATTCAAGGCGTGAAGTTGAAGAACAAGAGCCCTCTTCACAGAAATAGAGGAAGATAGTGTGTGGTGAAAAAGGCAGTCCCAGTCACATGTACCCTTTCTGACTTGGCTATCATGACCATCTATGGTTTGTCGCCAGAGCTGGGCCGTAGACGGCCGAACAAACATGGTCCTGCATGCTGTCTCAGTGGTCTGCACTCAAGGCCATAGGGTTTCTCCAGAATCTGGGCGGAGACATTGGGCAATAGGTGCACAGAGATGCCTTCCTGGGGCTGTCAACGTTCACATCTTGAACCTGTAGACTTTGGGGCAAGTGCACCCTGGAGACTGGTTGGGATGCACGTTAGGAATGGGCTGTGTCCTGAAAATAGCAGGGAATACCTTATCCTCAGAGAAAGCCTGGATGAAAAGAAGGAAGCAAATTGCCACTGTGTGAGGGCAGATAAAGGGTTCCTTTAGAAGCAACACATTCATGTATACAATGTGATGTCCAAATAGTTTGTCTAAAGGTCTTTCAAATTAAGATCATTTCAAACACTAGCACCAGGGATGTTGTCACTCCTCTTTTTCCAAAGACTGACAGGTAAGCCTTGGCCTTTCCCCTTCCTTCTGCTACTGTGGAATGGGTGATGGTGTTTATCAGAGTAACCTACTTGAGGCAGGGTATTCTCATGTGTGTGCTGGCCAGGCAGAGGCGTCAGATTTTCGTCCCCTCTTACATTCTGTGGCATCCTGTCTTTTGTTATCTCTTTGCTATTTGTTTGCCAACATAGGCCCATAGGTTGTTGCGCCGCCGTTCACACTGTTAGCTCAGACATTCGTGCCGCTCACTCTATTCTATTCAATATGAACTGACTTCTCGAAGCACCTCTGCAAACGGTCTGCAGGCTCTCCCGGCAGAGGTAACGTTACTGTTTTCCCAACGTAACATTAAAGACAGTGTGCCTCTTGCCTTCAGAAATGTTGCTTGCTATCATGCATATGGAAAGCATGTGTAAGCCAAGTACAGTGAAGCATTTCTGTAGCCCCAAAACTTAGAAAGCAGGTGGATTGTCAGTTTGAGCCTAACCTGGTCTATATAGCAAGACCCTATATCTCATTAACCCAAATAAATAAATAAATAAATAAGCCTTTTTATTTAAAATCTTTCATGATAGATCTTTGCAATCATCTTAGGAGAGTTACCTTTTAAGTAGTGGGTCAGCTACAACCTGAGCAAGCACTGTGATTTGAAATGACAGCCTCCCTACTCTGTAAACCAGATAACAAATACCCCTGTGGTCTAGAAAACAGGGTCTTGGAGGATAGAAAAGCTGAAACAATTGAACAAGGCAGACCCTGGATGAAGCGTCAGGGAGAACAGGCTAAAAAGCCCTTGAGAAGTACAGGTGAAACCCAGGCCTCTCCCTCAGGTGATGTTTCCCTTGGGCAGGACGACTTGGGCTGTGAGGACTCTGACAGCTGGGGTTGGAGAAGCCTCCAGGATCTGGGGGCTGCCCGCCAGGCCCTGACAGCGCTTGTCTGTGGAGACAGTTGTGCTGTCCACAGCCAGTGCTAGGTGTGATTCTGGAACGCCTTGGAACCGCGCCTCAGTACTAATTGAAGGAGCTGTGGGCTGGAGCCACCACCCCTGAGCAGAGGATCAAAGATGCCAAAGTCCTGAAGGCAGAGGGGAATCACAGGACTGAAGTAAATGAAGATTTGCTGTCCAGGGGCGTTGTAAGAGCTGAAGGGGGCCTTGAAACCCAGTGAACAGGGTTTTGGAGAAAGGCAGCAAAGGCAAGAGAAAGGACTCCAAATAAAGCAGAAGCACTCCACGGGCCAGAAGCACTCTAACTTTATTCATAAATCTCCATTCACACATATTCAGAGACATCCAGGGTGTATCTGCTTGGGACCAGGCACAGCTGTTGGCCCTGGACCCGGGTTTGCTGACTCAGAGAGCCGGCTTTTCACACGCCTGTCTTCCACTCGGATCTCAGGCTGTGCTCCTGTCTGGCGTCTGACTGAGGCTAGGCTGCACCCATAGATTCCCGAGATAAAACCATAAACTTCCTCTGAGATCTGAAAGAAGGCAAGTCACAGAAGAGTGGCCAAACTGGTTTCTGTGATTAAATCCCAGAGACTAGCACCACTCAGCCTGCGAAATGCTTAGGACTTTGGCAATTTGTGTTGACCTTGAGCCAAGAGAGTTGAGAGGAATATAAACTATTAAAAATGGAAATGGTTTTCCTCCTGTATCTGCTGACTATATCAAGACAGGGAGAAGCTAGGGAGCGATGGGGCCCGGCCGAGGTAGGAAGGGCAGAAGTGTGGGTAGAGCAAGCCTTGATCAAAGACAGATGGAGTCAACAAGGAGAACAGCCAGATGCCAGCCCGTGGGCACACAGACGCTGAAACAGGGCTGAAAGAGGCCTTTCATTCTACCTGATGGAAGGCTGTCCAGGACCCATTTGCACCAAATGAATTACGGTTTTGCCCAGACTGAGTCCCATTTCAGAAGGTTCTGAAGTTTCTGGGGAAGTTCAGCAAACTACAGAATCCTCTTGACTTCGGCAGCCTGGGCTTGGAAATCCTTACCTCTGATGATGATGGTAGGGGATGGTGCTTATGTTGCCACATCCCCTTGCCACCACTTATATATTCACTTTGTATAAAGACTAATGAGGCTATTGTTATTTCCTTTATGCTAAGAAGCAACCAAAGAATGAGCTTGTCCTGCTAACAGAGCTAGCGGCAATGCAGTCAGGGCTGGTGCATCGTTGCCTTCCAAAGGCAAGGTCACTGGTCCTCTTTCACACCTTGCAATGCTGCTTTTCCTCTACTGGGAAGGAAAGGAGGAAGGTTTCAGTCTGTCTGGGGTAACACACATCAAGAACATGTTGCCTGACTCTGGGCTTGAAACAGATGAGATGCTGGGAAGCAATATTCCGCAGGGTCTCAGCTTTATGCACTAGGTTTATTTCAGTGGCCCAGAAAGCAGAGAGATGTCTTTGGGTTGTGTTTCTACTTAACTAATTCCAAATCCCATCACAAAGGGTGTGCATTAGTGATAACAATTGCAGACTCAATATAGAAGAATTTGGAGAAATGGAAGACATAAATTCATATTGCAAGGTCATTAGGGGCCAGGAGATAGCTCAGTGGTTAAGAACACAGACTGTTCTTGTGGAAGACCCATGTTTTGGTTTAGTTTTGTTCCCAGCACGCTTGTTGCGTGGCTCACAACTGCCTGTAACTTTACCTCCAGGGTATCAGACATCCACTTCTGGCCCCTGTTAGCAACTACACACACACATACACATAATTAAAAAATTTAAATTAAGTGCAGTAGAACTGGGCATGGTGGCATATACCTCTAATGTCAGTAATGTCAGCTGAGGTAAGAAGGTCATAAAATCAAGGTCAACCTGGACTGGACAGCAAGACCCTGCCACACAGAAAAACAACAACAAAAGTTTGCTAGGTGTTCTCTCTGTCCTTTCATCCTCAGTGGGGTCTACTCAATTTGGCTCTTCTGTCCTTGCCTGGGTGGCCCCACCACCCTCAGAGTTACAGAACGTTCAGAGGGGGACAGCTCCAGCCGTGTGTTTTCCAGGGGATTCTGTCCTGCTGGGTAGTGTGGTGATGAGTGGCGACCCCTGACCATCTGCTCTCTGTATCTTCCAGAGCTGCCAACTTCAGAAACTTCACCTTTATCCAGCTGAATGGAGAATTTTCCCGGGGGAAGGGACTGGATGTCGGAGCCCGCTTCTGGAAGGGAAGCAACGTCCTGCTGTTTTTCTGTGACGTGGACATCTACTTCACCTCTGAGTTCCTCAACACGTGCAGGCTGAACACACAGCCAGGTTGGCATTGTCTCCTTCTTACCTCTTTCGGGCACTCGGCTCTCTTTCCTGCAGGTGTTACTGTCTACACAGGCTGCTCTGCCATCACGGTCCCTCAGTCACAAAGACAAGGAAGGTGATCTTGTTCAGCTCACCCTCAGGCTTTGTGCAACAGGGCTGTCAGGCACACGAACTCTGGGACTATGTCCTGTACCCCTGTGCATAACCCCTTTCTGTCTCCCACTGGGAGGTCAGATGGGTGGGACATCCACTGGAGAGAGTGAGTCAGAGGACACGGACCTGGAAAGCCACTCAAATCCAAAGGGAAAAAAACAGCTATAGGCCCTTAGCAAGCCCCATTTGGGGCTGAAAGAAGCCCCAAATACACAAATAATGTCTGTGGACTTAGGCACTGTTGATAGAGAGCTAAGAGTTCTGGTATGTTCACTTGCTGTTAAAATATGGCTATTCTTCCATGCATGGCGATAAGGGGCAGCTGCTCTGAGCCCTCTGCTGCCCATAGTCTTCCTGACCTCCTCTGCCACTCTTTAAGGTTGTACTAGAAATTAACATTTAAAGACTTTGGGAATGCAGGACAGGGACACCAGGACCCTCTTCCACACTCAATGCTTTGGGGAACGCAACCCCAGCCTCTGGCCTGTTGGCAGCTTTCATGCTGTTCTCATCCTGGGACAGATGGATGAGAGAATCAGGCTGACTGCTCGAGCTGGTGCTCTCTCTAAGATCTGGTCTAGAGCTGGGTGAAGCGAGAAAGAGTGGGTGGAAGCACCTGGGCTCTTTCTGATGGTGAAACGCACGTGAGCAAGCCTGGCAGTGGACCGAGTTTCTCCTAAGCAGATGTTTGCTTTCTGATTTGCAGGGAAGAAGGTATTTTATCCGGTTCTTTTCAGTCAGTATAACCCTGGCGTAATCTACGGCCATCATGATGCAGTCCCGCCCCTAGAGCAGCAGCTGGTGAGTAACGACCCCGCAGATGCCCGTGCGCCGCTGTTTAATGTCACTCATTACTGGGGCACCTGACCGTGAGGAGCGGTGAGCGGGATCCACAGACCAATCCCCTTAGTGGTTTTTAAGTTTGGCAGATGTTCTGGCCTTTGCTCTGAGTGCCATGATGATTAAAAGTCCTTGCAATATTTAAAAGTGGAAAATAAATAGGAACCGTACCTTATACGAGGGTAATTTCACACCTCCATAGCTTTCGTCTATGGTTTTTGGAACTACTATGATTGGATTACGGCTAGAGCATGCTTTCTCTTTATCATCACAAAATCCCGTAGGAGAAGTGAGGGTGATGTTCCCGTTAGAAACAGGAATGCCTAAGATGGTGGAAAACAGGTGACAGAAGCAGGTGGCAGTTACCCTGAGTCAGTGGGGAACAAGAACCAGGCCTGTCCCCTGGCCCTTCACCCATCCCATCCCATCACCCCTGCTACACATCCCCATATTGGGGCAGATGTTGGCATCAATGGTATCACCAGAGATGTCGCTTTCAAAGAAACAGAGGAAGAACTTCTCTGCCAAGATCTTGGCTGCACCGGTGATAGGTCGTGGAACCGCCAAGCCCCCAGGGCCTGCTCAGTCTCACTTCATCACAGACAGCTGAAGCAGAATGGAAAGAGGAACCGGGACAAACCAGGAGAGCATCCCCTGCCCCTCCAAGGCTGCTGTTATAGTCCCTTTGCCTGAGTGGAGATGCTCCATGCCCCTCACTGGATACATGAGATAATGAATCATCCCAAGCGCCGTACATAGTGTGGCTTTCTCTATACTTACACATGTGCTAACATTAGGATTATAAGGTAGCAGTGACTAATGATAATATAGAATATAGCACATAATTTACTCATTTCTGGAATTATTCATTTCATATTTTCTGACCTCAGCTGATAGCAGTGACTGAAACCGTGGAGTATGTGTGGAAGGGGTGGGGACTGTTGGCTGCCTGGGCACAGGACAGACCCTCCTCTCAGCCACTCAGGGTGATCTTCTCTGCAGGGAGATTATGTTGGACACCTCTGCCTCCTGTTAGCAAGCCTGGAAATGCCATGATTTTCACACCGAGTATCCTTATGGACAGGAAGGAAATGGGACATAGACAAGCAGATGTAGATGAAAAGGGGATATGCGGTCTCCTCGTGCCCCATATCATGGTCATGGGAGAACATTGTTCTGCAACGTTCGTTTGGGTAGCCGACTCTGTGATGGGCTTTCAGAAGTAAGAAAACCCATTCACTCTACACCTGACCTGTGCCCTTGTCCTCTCCCAGGTCACCTCTGACAGCCAATGGGATTCTTCTCCAGAACACCGAAGCTTTGGGTGCTTTCAGAAAAGAGGAGGTTCATGTTTTGTGCTTGTCCTTGTATGATTTTGGTGGGCTTAAGCCAGAAAGTGCACAAACAGTCTCCTATACGGCTGTCAGGTTTTAGCACTGCAGGTGTAGTGTGTGGCTGGGTATGGTCCACCTCTCTATGGGCTTCAGACAGTTTCACAACCAAAGAACCAGTTTTCTGAACATGAGAGATGAGTCTCCCATGAGGACCGGGGCCCTGGCTTCCCATCCCAGGAGTTGTAAGCCTTTCATGGGACGTTAAAGGAAAATGAGACAAAATGGGCTTTTTTCTTTCAACCAATGAGAATAAAAATTCCCTTAATTTTAAATAAAGCTCTGTTTTACATTTGACATTGGAAGTGATTAATGTTTCTAGTTCACATTCATAAAGGCCCTATTTGCTTGGAAGGACTTCTTTTCATTTCATAATCTAAAGGTTTTGTCCTTTCCAGTTCATCCTGAGAGCAGGCAGGATGGGAGGCAGACAGACAGACAGCGTAGACAGCAGGTCTACCAGAGTCCAGCTGGCAATAACTCAGAGCCTCGGATGCGCATGGCCACAGCGAGAAGCCCCAAATCACCTTTGACCTTTACTTCTTAGAGCGTCATTGACCTCTCCTCCAGTACATGAAGCTGCTGCTCAGAGTTCAGTGTACAATTATTCAGCTCAGTGAAAGGCAGCAAGTTCAAGGCTCCCCAGGGAAATGCATGATTGTATCCATCATTAGACAAGTCATTTATTTCATTTTAGTTTTCTTTATGTGTGTAAGGTCCAGGGAGGGTATAAGATCTCTGTGCTGGGGTTACAGCTGATGCAGGTGCCGGGAATCAAGTCCAGGTCCTCTGTAATGACAGCAAGACCTCTTAGCCACAGAGCTAATCCCAAGACAAACTATCTTGATCTCTCACTGCCTGCAGCCGTCTGCTCCAGGTCCTGGTCCTGGGGTCAGAAGAGCTGTGGGTGGATGAGGGGCCTCAGATCAATCATGCCTGTGGGTACGAAACAAGTACAGCTCTTCTGACCCCAAAATTAAGATCGGAAAGTGCCTAAGTGACAGAACTTAGCCCGTGCCAGGGTGTCCCTCCTCTTGAGCAGCGGGACTAGTTCTTCCCGTTATCCCCAAGAGATCAGAGGCATAAAGAAAATGGCCTGGCAACAATGCCAGAGGCACACATCAAACTATAGAAATTAATACACTGTGGAGAAAGTGTGTAGGTGGCGAGACACTATAAACCAAAAAGTGATGGCTGGAGATAAGAAAATTAGGAGAGATTTCCCCCGAGATTGCATGTTGACTCCGTCTAGACCATGTGTGTATTAACAAACCCTGCATAGCCTTCCCTGGGACACAGCAGTACTTCAGTGAGGTGGGGAATGTGGGTTCGGAATGGGCTGTAGTAAAGGTCACCTGTGCAGCCCCACAATTACAGCCTCCTGTTCAGTGCGCCCAGGATGAGTTTT
Source organism: Microtus agrestis (assembly GCA_902806775.1). Taxonomy (NCBI): domain Eukaryota; kingdom Metazoa; phylum Chordata; class Mammalia; order Rodentia; family Cricetidae; genus Microtus; species Microtus agrestis. The sequence goes on from CADCXT010002769.1 coordinate 8,156, forward strand.
CATCGCTATCAGTCCTGCCATTTCTGGCTTGCCTGCAGAGGAAAGCAAGGATCTCTGTGTATGTTCGGATGCCTTCTTATTTTTTTAACTTCTGCATACAGATCAATAGTAATAAGCGACACTGTGGGGTTTCGTGCTAATATTTAATTTTTGAGATTTAAGCCGTGAGATGAGACTTGCTGGTGCCTTAATGCAGAAACAGCAAACCGAGAAGGGAATGACTGTAATTTAAATCAACGTTCTTCATTTTAAACATTCCACCTTGCTGCTCAGCCTGTCAGTTCCTGCTTAGATTCCTGCAGAAGCCTCCTACTTCCTCTATCTTTAGATTCCGACCCTCCCCACACCCCGTCTTCCCTCACCCTCTGCCAGAGACTAGTTTTGAATAAACAAATTAATTCCACTTTTTTTTATTCAAAAAGATGTTTATGGCATAAAGCCAGTGGCAGGCTTGCAATTGTTTAGCAGCCCACTCTTGGGAAGAAGAAGAAAAAGCCCTGGTGATGGTGTTTGCCAATATCCATGGTGTAAACAGTCCCCCTGTGGCTTGTATTGGGCTTACCAGTGTGTTACCATAGGGAATGCTGGGAAGAGATGTGTGCAGCTCTGGAGATCAGTATGAACTGTCTCGAGCACAGGGCCGTAGACTCTGATTTTTTGTTGCAACTGATTGTCCTCCATCAACCAACTTAACCTGGCTGCAAAGAGAATGCCAGCTAATCCCACCACCTGGCAGATGACACCATCTCTGAGGACACCAGCGTCAGCCTGCCGTCCACCCAGGCTACCACCTTGTGAATTTTAGTCTCTCGGTGTTTGATGCAGACCGTGATGTCTGCTGTGCGGTACCACCTGGTAATGTAGCCTGCTTATTTTGTGAAACGGAGCGGTGTACGTAGAGGGTGCTTCTCCCTGTCCTCGTCCTCTCTTGCTTACACCTGCACTGCCTTGCCTGCCTCAAATAGTTGACGTGAACCAAGAGGCTGAAATCAAGTGTCTTCCTTAATCACTGCCTCCTTAATACATGTATTTTCTACAACTTCATACATGTATTAATATGTTCAGTCCTGTTTTCCTTCCTATTACCCTCTCGTATGTTACCCCTATTCACTATAGGTCCCTGCTTCTTCCCTTCACATTATTTTTTGTAACGGGGTCTGTCTGTCTCTCCCTCCCTCCCTCCTCCTTCTCTCCTTCTCCTCCTTGTTTCTTTTCTTCACCTAGCCCCTGATATTTAACTCATTGACTTATCTAGTCTGCCTGGACTATCTAGTCAGTCTGGTTAGGGACACTCCACTACTCGCTTTTTATGTCAATTTTAGGACTTTATACTCTGGACTCCCTACTCATGAAACAGTCACTTTATCAAGGACCATTTCTTAGCTCCTCAATTAGCTGGACTTTTTATTTGGGGGTTTGAATTACTGAGCACTTTAAACACTGGCCTGTGCTTCAGTCTTTACTATTGTCTGCTGGGCATAGTTCATGCAGTGTGCCCTTGCGGACTGGTTTTGTTTAATCAGAAAGCATTTGAGAGTCCCCCAGTGAGACCATGTTATCTCCCATAATTCCCAACAAGGGTAAGGGGCATCTACATCTCATTCACACATTTGGAAGTCTGGGCTCAGCAGACCTAAGTCCACTAGTTCAGATCCCTGCAGCTGCTGAGTGGGAGAGGGACAGATGTGAGCGCCAAACTGCTTGACCGAAGGTGATGAGCTGAAGGAACCCATGCGCTGCCAGAGGACCAAGATTCTAGATTCCAGAAATGAGAGCACTCGTGGGTCTGGTCCAGCCTTAACCCCTTAGAAGAGACTGCCGTACTTTATTCTCAAACCAATAGGACTTGTGTGGAAATGAGATGCTGCAGAGACCTGGGAGGAGATGAGATTTGAATCTATTATTAAATAAATTCTAAGAACCCTGTGCTCCAGAATACATTATTTCTTAAGAAATTAAACCAGGATCTTCATGGGAATCCTAGCCCTGAGCTCTACAGGAACAGGCTCAATGCACTGAGCAAATCATTCTTCCTCCCTCTGAAGAGGTCTCAAAAAGAGGGCACATAGCCTTTGCCCCTAGAACCTTTTGCATCGTGATCACTGACCCTTCAGGTCCCAGATAATAAGGAGTACACAATGCAGAGTCAGATCCAAAAATTGCTGCAATTCAGGGAATCTAGTATGCATGGGCAGGGCCTGCTTTATCAATAGAATATCTCAGAACAAAATCAGAATGCAGACCCTTGTGCCAAAAGAGTTCAGAATATAAAGACAACTGTAACAAGCATAAAACCCTGTCTGTGTTTGTGGGCCACATGCCTGTAACCATGTACAGCTCCTGGTTATCCTAGGACATAGAAGGCTGATCAGATCTAGCTTCAGTTCTGGAGCTATACTCTTTGATTTAGAGAATAGTCTCTGCCAGAAGTCTTGGTTACTTACTTAATTTTAAGATCCAGATTGCTTCATAGGCAGCTGCCCAACTCAACACCGTTAAATCAGAAAGACAGCTGCCTATGCTCTTGCTGCCTGTGCAGCTTTGGGGCGGCTGTGTTCCCCTCAGCCCTAGAGGGAGTTGCTGATCTCTGTTTCATGTTTTGATCCTAATAAAAAAAAATAATTACCCCATGTCACATGACTTTCCCACAAAGCTGTGACTCTAGAAACGTCCAGTGGGACACCCAGCCTGAAATCCATGCCTTTGTGGCAGTCTTTTGCCAACTTCTGTGGACTAGAAAGGTGCTCTAGAAAGTGTGGGCATGAGGCTAGCCCAAAGGACACCTTCAAAGTGACAGTAACACTGGAGACAGAACACTGAAATTTAGAACAAAAGAAAGAGATGAGCAACTTTTCAGGTTTAGTCTTTGCCCTGTGGTAGAACCATTGGAGTATGTATTTAACAATTGGGCAAAATGGTGGGACTCCTTGTGCCTGAGTCCATGTGTATAAATCACACTTGGTGCCTTCAGGCTCAAGACCATGAGGACATTTTTGCGTATTGGTCTCCATCCATGCAATCCTGACAGTTGTTACCACGAGACCACCTATGCTTTTGCTGAGGCTCTTGCTGACAAGTGTCTCTCGCTTGAAGCTTATTTGTTTCCACAGGCTAGGAGTTGGGGTTACCTTACTCTGCTCCTCCTCCATCCACTAAAGAGTATCTATTAATTGTACAACTGTGTGGTGAGTGACGTTCTGGGTGCCGCTGACACTAGGGACTAAGACTCTGGTTGACGTTGCCCAAGGGTGGTAGATGAAGACAGCAAACTAAGAAACAAATGCACCCATGAGGGATTGGTAGCTGTATGGCATTGGCCAGGAGGCTCAGGGTGATCATCTTGAGCAATGATGAGTAGGGAAATGCGGCCAAGCAGAGGCTGAGGGAACACCTTAGACGCCTGTGAGCCTGGGGAGTTGGGTGGTGAGAAAAAAGGCCTGTGGAGAGCAGCAATTCTCAAACTGTGGCTCATGACCCCTGTGGGGGCCAAATGAACCTTTCATGAGCGTCATTGAAAAACATCAGAAAATGCAGGTGTTTACATTATGATTCATAAATGCAGCAGAATTACAGTAGTAATGAAAATAATTTTATTGTTGGGGATCACCACAACAGGAGGGACAGTGTTGAAGGGTCTCAACTTTAGGAAGGTAGAGAAACACTGATGTAGAAGCTCAAAGGGGATGAGAGGAGAGGAGGAGGAGGCAGGCAGGCCTGGGTGGAGGACTGGAAATCTCTGTGGCTCTTGTAGGGTCTTCAGCAGTAACCCAGTACCATCCCATCAGGAGAGAACTCAAGAGCCCTCACCTCTGCCAGGCTTTCTTCCAGAGGGGACATTGGAGAGCAACAGTTGGCTGCTTGGCCCAACCATGGTGGTAGAATCTCTCAGAAGTGAAGTCCATCTTTCCCTGACATTACATGCTGTGACACAGCCATGGCAGCTTCCACAAAAGACTGTACTTCAGTGGCCCTTTCCCAGAGTGCCTTTCTGCGGCCTACCAGCTTTAAAACCAATGCAGTAACTGTTTCTAGACCTCAGCCCCTGCCACAAATCATGTGCTGCTGTCACCTGTCTCCAGGGAGGATCAGCCTTCCTTTATGTCCTTCAGCACAACCGTGATCCAGCCCAGAATCTTGGGACAGCAGCTTCCTGGGAACAAACTCTTGCTTCATCCTTGGGTCTCCTGATTGTTCTTCCAACAGGGAGCTGTGTCTTTTAGACCCTACGGAGAGTACAACCAAATATTTGAAGTTTGGATACTAGCACTTCTCTCTACTCCATGTCTGTGGGATATCTAGAACCCTCGACAGTAGAAGGGATATTAGGCCTTTGACTGCAACAGAAACATTTACCTGATTGACAAAGAAGGAAAAACATCCATTGAAAATGTATTCAGTGGAGGCTTCTCCAGACACTCCCATCTCACACGGTCCTTTTGAAATTCTCCGCCTCCTGCTTTGACATCTGTTGTTGGGTTTGGTGACCTGGGTTTCACCAGGGTTGCTTGCAGGGGCCTGGGTGGGTATTATTCACAGGAATGAGGGCACCTCACTGGTAAGTGGCTACACCACTGGTAAAGCTCCCCTTTCTTCATCTCCCCTAGTACCGTGAACTGCATATAAATCCTCGGAGAAGTGTGGGTGGGACTTCCTGAGTGGTTAAGGAGCCTCATTGTGAACAAGGTCTTGTGTTTGTCTAGCGTGGCATAGCCTCTGCCCTATTGAATTCTGGGATAAAAGAATGTTTTAAGATTCATTAACTGTTTGCAAGACATTTATCAAATATAATTTTGACTGTGGGAAGCTTCCAGAACATGGAGTAACAGTGATGCCATAAATGAGCTGTAAAATTATTTAGTTGTGATTTAGCTCAACTCTTCATTATATATGAAGGAAAACAGGCTTGAAATCAAGAGACCTGCCTGAGGTGAAAAGAGTGGCCAGGAGTGGAGATGGGACAGGCCTGCCCTTCCTTTCTCATGAGGTGTTACAGACTATCAGCAAACAGATCCAAGCTTTAGCAACAGGGACCCTTCTAGGCACTCTGCTTCCCTCTCCCAAGGAAGGGGACTTCTTCTCTTCTAAGCACCTACAGAAACTACAAAGATGGGAAAAAATAGATTTCAAACCGCTTTCCCCAATTACTTCTGACAAATTTGTGTGTTGGTGCATGTGTCTGTGTGTGCCTATGTGTATGTATGTGTAAGCACATGTATATGCATGTGTCTGTGTGTACCTATGTGTATGTATGTGTGAGCACATGTATATGCATGTGTCTGTGTGTACCTATGTGTATGTATGTGTGAGCACATGTATATGCATGTGTCTGTGTGTGCCTATGTGTATGTATGTGTGAGCACATGTATATGCATGTGTCTGTGTGTGCCTATGTGTATGTATGTGTAAGCACATGTATATGCATGTGTGTACATACCAATTTCTGTTACTTTTGTACTATGTGTATGTATGTGTGAGCACATGTATATGCATGTGTCTGTGTGTGCCTATGTGTATGTATGTGTGAGCACATGTATATGCATGTGTGTACATACCAATTTCTGTTACTTTTTAAGTTTTGTTGCCTCAGCAAATTGCTGGAAATTTTCCGAAAAAAAAAAAAAGAAAAGAAAAGAAATGGAACATTACGGTGTTACTCTGGCTTTATGGTTTTTTTTCTGGTCACTGTTTGGATGGCCTCTGCGTCACCCTGCAGGCTGGCACTTCCAGCAGGAGCTTTCTGGAGCAGCTTCATCCTTTAGAAGCACCGTCTCCACAGCCAGCCAGAATGTGTAGGTTCAGTGATCCAGGAACAGCAGGAATCTCTTGGGTGTTTCTTCTCTTTCCCTGTCGTTGAGTACTGAATTCCAAGCTGTTCCCAAGGCCTTTTCTCAACTTCCTGAGCCCTTCACTGTCTCTGTGCTCAGGCCTGTGTAAGGGGCCCGGCCTCACTTCTCCTTAGCACTGGGGCCAGGTGCCAGGTGGGTAGGTGGCTTTTCCATGGCACCACTCAAAAACCTGCTCTTTGAGGCTGTTTTTGGTTGTGTGTGAGAGAGTGTGTGCAAGCTTTGATGCCTACACCCTAGAGACATCCTGGCCAGAGGTGCCAAAATCACAAGGCCGCAGTTTGGACTTAGTGTATTGTAATTCTTTTTGGTAAACACACACACAGACACAGACACACACAGACACACACGCACACACCTCCATCTGGCCTATTTGTTGGCAGTGTGTGTGTGTGGGTGGGGTGGCTCTGTACTGAGCACTGCTCACCAAGCGTGTGAAGATCCTTTTTCTATATTATCATTATCTCTGACAGTCTTTTTCCTTGCAGGTCATCAAGAAGGAAACAGGGTTTTGGAGGGACTTCGGGTTTGGGATGACTTGTCAGTACCGCTCAGACTTCATCAACATAGGTGAGATAAAACTTCGAGTCTACCGCCACCTGGAGGCCACTGTCCTGCAGGCCATGAGCAAATTCTGCAGGTTTTCCTGGGTAAAGATACTGCCATTTTCCCAAACAGCTCTGCTCCACAGGTCACAGGTGGCAGCGCTTGGTATGCTGTCGGACACGTCAGCCCCTCTCAGATGTACCCAGCACCACTCAGGGTTTTACATGGCAGGATGCAAGCAAGTTCTGTGGTGCCTCCTCCTCTGAGGGCCCCGGCTGTGGAGTCCACTAAGAGGAACATTGTGAGCCTCCAGAAATGTGGAAGAAGATGGGAGTCTGGGAAAAACACATGCAAAAAAGTCCTATGTTTCACTCCTTCGACCCTTACTTAAAGTCCCGTATGTCACTTTCAGCTCTGAGTATGCAGTTGATGTCAACATGAACACACATGTGGGAACATCTCTACATGTCATATAGACACACAGATAAGCATGGACACAGAGATGCAGGCATGTATATACACATGCACTCAGTGGCACATATTTAAACACAAACACACGTGCACACACAGAGACATACATGCACACATATCCACATAGGTACAGATTGATAAGTGTGAACACAGACTCACATGCACACATATCCACACAGAGACGTATACACTCATTTATGTATATAGACATGCATATATTTACATATACATTTACAGAGGCATACATGAAGATGTACACAGGCACACATACATGTGTATACATATTTACAAACACATATGAACTGCAGAGTTCTAGGACTCCGAAAGGTAAGGCCAATGGGTTTCAGCAGAACAGATCAAGGTGCACAGAGACAAAGGGGCCTCCTGAGGCCTCTCAGGAAGTGGGGGATGAAGAATAGGCTGGATTATACATCGCTAGCTCGAGAAAGAACAGGTCCCAAACCTTAACTTGGCTCTGGGGGCGCCCTTCTCTCTGGGAAGTGATGGAGAGATTCCTCCCCAGACCACGCAGGCACTTTCTCTTCCATACCCCTCCCATCCCTCTCTCTTCCATACCCCTCCCATCCCTCTCTCTTCCATACCCCTCCCCCAAGCCCTCCACTTTGAAAGCAGACAGCAGGAGCAGGCCCAGGTATGCTTCCTTCCCTAGAAATCAACAGATTAAAATGAAAATAATGTCAAGCAACTTGGATTAGTGTCCCTGAGGAGGCAGTGGTATACCAGGGTACCAGGTCTTGAGTGACAGCCACTGTGAAGAGCTGGCAGGGGTTCTTTTATATCTCTAGGGAAATATTCCTAGGAGACTGTATGCTTATCAGATTCCCAAAAATAACATTCAATTTTTTAAAATAATTCCCATTTCCAGAAACTATTGTTTCCTTTGCTTTGTGTGCAGAGAAGATGATATTGCACTGTGAGGACTCATGTTTATCACATTTGGGTTCATATTGCTTTGATTTGTCTGAAGACGCATGTCACTATATTTTCGAGAGGTGGGGCCACAGTGAGATGAGGAGGGTGTTCTTCCTCGGGGAGCCACTACTGTGGCCTCAGAGCTTCTCGGTCCCCTTGTATGCCATTCTTTGCAACCGTGTCCTTATTTGCAATTTTCTTTCTTGTGACTATAGTATTTAATAAGAGATGCTGAAAACAATAAAAAAATTTAGTTCACCAAGTCAAGCACTTATTAAATTTTTTCTTGTTTGGTTATAACATCTACTTCATTGAAAGATTTAAAAGCCCCAAACTTCAGGCAGGCATCATTATCTAGGCTCATTCTTGTGGTCCCTGTGTTTAAAAGGCAAAGGCAGGAGAAATGAAAATTCAAGGCTTGGGCTATACAGAAAAATAAAACAACTTGACACGTTCAGTAGCAACTTTGCTAGGAAAAATGGATTTGAATTCTGACTGTCCGGCTGGTGATCTCCCCCTGTTGCTGTCCCCTGCTGCAGGGCCATGATCACTCAAAACCAACACCACTCAGGGTTGCTTAGCTGGAGTTTCGGGTCCTGGGTTTTTCTGGTTTGAACTGGCCCTGATCAGAGCGGTGTAGCTGGGGCACAGGGTCAGGGATAAAGTGGCCACATGTGAGTGTTTGGGACAGGGTGCAGTGACAGACAGCAGATACAGGGTTTGCCTTGTAAGATGTCAAGTTCTAAAGCAAGGATGCACTTGAAGCTCTTAATCCTGGGCCAGAGCTACTCATTAGTACCGCTGATGGCTCTTTCAAGCAGCCGAGTTCTTAGAATCCCTGCCCAGCCTACTGTTACATGGAGAAGTTTGCATGGTCAGGCATGAAGATCATGCCCATTGGCTATGCCCACCCAAAGTCTCACCCAGATGGACGCTGGGAACTTGGATGGATGATGCTTCCAATGGCACCTCCTCTGAACACTTCCTTGTTGTTTGTATGGGAACATGGAGGCCAGGGGACAAGATCAATATTCCTCAGGTGTCATCTGCATCTTTAATGTGGGGACAATCTTCCATTGGCCTGGAACTTGGCAAGCAGGCTAGGCTGGCTGACCAGCAAGCCCCAGTCATCTGCCTGTCTCTACCTCCCTGGTGCTGAAATGGCAAGTGTGTGCCACTATGCCAAGTGCCCACTCTCAGGTTTTAAAATTTTTAAGGTGTATTTGGGGGGACCAAACTCAGTTCCTCGTGTTTACAAAGCAAGTACTCCACCAATCAAGCTGTCTCCTTGCCCACCCGTGCTATGCCTCTTGGGGAAAAGTCCTTGGGGGCTGAGTGGATGGAGCACAATTCAACGGCATATTCTGTCCCCACAGGTGGGTTTGACCTGGACATCAAAGGCTGGGGTGGTGAAGATGTGCACTTGTACCGGAAGTATCTCCACAGCAACCTCATCGTGGTCCGCACACCTGTACGGGGGCTATTCCACCTTTGGCATGAGAAGCGCTGTATGGATGAACTGACCCCTGAGCAGTACAAGATGTGCATGCAGTCCAAGGCCATGAATGAGGCTTCCCACGGGCAGCTGGGTATGCTTGTCTTCCGGCATGAAATAGAGGCTCACCTTCGCAAACAGAAGCAGAAAGCGGGCAGCAAAAAGACATGATCTCCCAGGCACAGATTAGTGGAGACATTTAAGTTGTTTGCCTTTGGCAGTTGCTGAAAAACTGGATGCAATAAGGTATAGACTTCCACACAGGGCCACAAAGAATCTGGCTGATGACTTAGAGATGAAAGGAGCGAGTCTCCGGTTTCTGTGGGCTTGGTGTGTGGTGACAGTGACTGTGTTTACAGCAGAATGATCTCTCTGTCCCTGCACACTGAAATATTCACAATCTCAGACAAGTTTTGAAAAAATTCACTAGAAGAGATGCAAGCATTCTGGCTTCTCTTCTTAGGGATGGTTAATTCAGAGGGCTCTGGTGTCCAGGACTAACAACATCTTAGAAGGAGCAGAGGACCTGCAGGCATGGAGATGGAGCATGAGCACCCTCCAGGGGACAGGGAGCAAAATCAAAGGGACCTGGGAACAAACTGTCAATATTGTCATCCCCCAATATTAGCCAAAAAAAAAACCCTCTCTTTTCAGTTATCATTTAGTTACTATTCTGAAAATGCACTTTTCCTTGTATTATTCTTATTTAATTACCTATTTGCAAGACTTAGTAGGAGCACGTTGTAGTATATACACTTTTATGATTTTAAGATTTGTTTTTATTTTTTGTTGATTTTCTTGGTTTGTTTATTGGAGAGAGTCTTGACACAGACCCTGAGCTAACTTTGAAATAATGATCCTCCTCCCTTAGGAGCCCAAGTGCTGAAATTATGGTTATGCACCAGCATATCTGGCAAGAAGGTACCTATAGAGGTGTGTGAAGAGAGGTACCTATAGAGGTGTGTGATGAGAGGTACCTATAGGGGTGTGTGAAGAGAGGTATCTATAGAGGTGTGTGATGAGAGGTACCTATAGGGGTGTGTGAAGAGAGGTACCTATAGGGGTGTGTGGTGAGAGAGGCACCTATGGAGGTGTGTGATGTGAGGCACCTATAGAGGTGTGTGAAGAGAGGTTCCTATACAGGTATGTGAAGAGAGGTACCTATAGAGAAAGGTGTGTGATGAGAGGCGCCTATGGAGCTGTGTGACGAGAGGCACCTATGGAGGTGTGTGAGGAGAACCCCAGTTGCAGACATCTGAGAACCAATCCGAGACTTGCCAAACTCGAAGCTAAGGCTGCGAGTGGGCCGCAGAGAGAAATGCAGAAGCTGTCCAAGACTATCCGAAGAGGGGCAAACACTGGAGAAAGGAAGACGCTTTCATCTTCACTGAGAAGGGACGCTACGGCCTTGCTGTCTTTGCCGGAGAACATACTTTCTCCTCTGGAGAAAAGGGGACCACTTCCTTACCTGTTTGAATAAACCAAAGTTATGAACCAAACAACCACTTTTCAAAGCAGGGTGCTCTTCCTGGTCTCTGGCTTCCAGAAGAAGAAAATGCAGGAAAAAAATAGACATATATTTTGTGAAAGACCAGTCCATCATTCCAGCGAGATGGAGGATTTTGCTACATTTTCACTGCTTCCTGACTATGTGGAAGCAACTTATTTTTAAAATAAGCAATGGTACTTGATTGCCAAGAAGCTTCTGAAGCTTGCATTTTCTTACATCTTCAAAATCTTTTTTAAAAAATAAATATGGTTACCATTGAGTGATTTCTCCATCCATGTGCAAATTATTTATTTATTAGCCAGCACCGGATGCATGAGCTAATTACCTGCTCTGTCTCCGTGCCTTCTGTTTGCTCACAGTGAATTCATTGTTTAAACGCTTCAAGAACACTCAAGCTGTGTGCTAAAAAAAAAAATTGAAAGCATTGTATTGATTTGTACTGGTAGTTTATAAAGTTTAATTAAAACATGAGACATGAATGAAAGGTGGTATTGCACAGCTAATAAAATTTGTGAATTTGATTTCTTCCTGGAATAAGAAAGAAGTGTTTTGAGTTTCGGGAAATTCTTTTGTGCAAAGACCACGGTTTCCCAGTGTTGTTAGCACTGTGACATTTGGGGCTTGATCTCTCAGTGGGGGAGGGAACTGTCCTGTGCAACTTCCCTGCGGTCCCACTACACACTAAATGCATCTCCCACTCAGTTTTTGACAACCACCCTGCCTCCAATCATTGTCAAATACTCAGAGAATGGGAGCATGGCCCCTGGCTGAGAATAGCTAATATAGAAGGAAAATTTTGACATTTCTGTCACCCTAATTTTTAGTTAGATGGAGTTGATAATGATTTCTGAAACCTCTTTCCACTCTGCTTTACAATTTTCACATATTCTTGTAATTTTAGAGCCTTCAGGACATGTGGCTGTTGTTTCCCAATAGAGGTTCCTATAGACCGGTGACCAACTCTTGCTGATACTCTCAGAGAGGCGGGGGATTGAGATCCCACAAGTGCAGAGGCTGCCATCAAATGTGCAGCTGTCTCCTGGTGTTGCAGTCCCTGAATGGTAACCAGCATTTGAACTCGTTCACACTGTATACCTTACAGATGGCCATGACACCAAATAAGATTTTTGCTTCTTAAGACAAGTTCTCATTTTGTAGCCCAGGATGGGCTAACCCCTTTCCTCCTGCCTCAGACTCTCAAGTGCCTGGCTCACAGTTGTTACAAACACACTTGGCTAAGGATGGATTTTAACAGTTGGTAAGAGGACTAGGAAAAAGTCTCAGGGGGTAAAGTGAGCTGAGATTCCCTCTTGCCCCAACACTAGATGGATGGCAAGCAAAGCCAGGAGTATCCCGGGGGCCCGTGTCTAGCCAGTCTGGCTGAGACAGTGCGCGCCAGGTTCAGTGAGAGACCTTCTCTCAGAAAACAAAATGGAGGGCAATTGAAAACAATGGAAGACACCCACTGCACGCACACATGTTGAGGACCCACAATGAAAAGCGTCTAAGGTAAGAAGTCACTGGAGGGGACAGGAAACTATTTTCTCCCTCTTAAGCTGAGCTTAGCTGCAGTTTCCATTAGAAATGTCTCCAGAAAGCTCATCTCTGTTACAGATGTGGCCACCAGTGGATGGGATCTTGGGCGTGACTGGATCCTGGGGTCCCCGACTTCGTTAGTGGATCTGTCCCCCCAGGTAGTCATACTCTTTTTTTTTAATGTATACAATATTCTGTCTGTGTGTATGTCTGCAGGCCAGAAGAGGGCACCAGACCCCATTACAGATGGCTGTGAGCCACCATGTGGTTGCTGGGAATTGAACTCAAGACCTTTTTTAACCACTGAGCCATCTCTCCAGCTAGTCATACTCTTATGCCACTCATAATGTGGTGGTGTCAGAAAGCCAGGAGGTGAGGACTTGGGAGGAAGATGTAGTCTTGGTCCTCTGGAATCTTCCTAACTCTCTTTGCTTCCTGTCCACCTGCAGGGAGATCTAACCCCAAGTTTGTAGAAATGAAGGTTGGGGAGGCCTCACTAAACCTAAACAGGGGCTGAAATTTAATCTTACCCGGCAAAGGAAAACAGAAACGCAAGTGGAAGAAGAAGTCAGGCACATTACTGCTGCAAAGAAGAGCCACTGCCAGATGCCCAGCTGGTGAAAGGGCTCCTCTAACTTCACGAATACTCACTCTCTTCCATGTACCTGTACGTTTCCTAGTAACCAGTCCAGTTACCTTCTAATATACCTGGGGTCCCATCCAAGTGCTACCACTGACGCTCTTCTGTGAGAACTGTCAGCCTCTCTTTTCAACTCTTTCTTTGGTGGTGGCAGATTAAATCTTGAATAGGAATTGGCAGTTAATGCTACAGACAAGGCCCCTCCCAACCTCTAGTCAACACACCAATGTAGCCTTTTGCTGAATATTTGTCAACAAGTAATGATTCCAAGTGACATACCTCATGTCCTTGTGCTGAATCTCTCCAATCTTGGGCTGCCCAGTGTGTGTGTGTGTGTGTGTGTGTGTGTGTGTGTGTGTGTGTGTGTGTGTGTGTGTGTGTGTATGTGTATAAGCCCAAGGGAAAGAAGTTTGAGTCAGGCAAGTCCAGACCTCAGTCCTCTTGTGTTTTGTTCCCTCTGTTTCTCTTCTCTAGCCCCACGTAAGACACACAGAGAAGGGAAACATGTAGACACAGCAGACAACGCAGCCACCTGCATCCCCGCAGCTGCAGAGAGGAGCTAGGCGGGGACTATGCTGGAGTGGGAAGCTCAGCACCAGGCTCTTAAACAGGACCCCAAAGTGGAAGGTCAGATGGGGAGCCGCTCGTGTTTAAAGAGAGACTGTTCCTGGGAGCTGCAAGGAGATAATGACCTTGGGCAGCTTCTTAGGAGGGGGTGGACACTTTGCTCCCATGCCCCTTGATGCTTGAGCCCCCTGTGATTACATTCTGACTAGCTATGTATTATCATTCAAAGCCATTTCTCCTGGCAAGACTCAGGCTTTGTTGTTGCTGCCAAAGAGTGGTGGGGTCTGTGCCAGTTTGTTTGGGGGATTTGGGTTTTTCCCCCAACACACGGAACATGTTATTTCCTGGCCACAGAGACACCCTTTAAAATGGCTCTACTCAGACTTTGAAGGTGCCCTCTGCAGAAGCCAATCCCAGCATCCCCTGGGGCTTGACTGTTGGCAGTTCTAGTAGGAAAGAGGACAGAGTCCATGGGGCAGGAAATAGGGAGACCTAAGAGGGTAAGACACCACTGGAGAGCGAAGCCAGGCCATGCTCCTGCCTCCAGTTTCCACGACTTTCATCAAAGGCCAGAATGGGGCAGGGCCTGCTCTGCTAGCAATAACCAAATGCCTATGGATCTGGTGTGGGTGGTTAGGAGAGCTGAATTTACTCCTTACTCTGCAGCCCCACTTTAGGCATAGAAATGAGATGTGTACAGTATTTCTAGTAGCTCCCTCCACCTCAGATCTTAGCCCTTGCAACTTCCAGATCTACCGCCAATCTCAGCCTTCAACCCACACTGAAAATCTACAATAAGCATCCTTGTCTACTGAGGTCTTAAAGCCATTTTGAATGCATTTAAATATTTGAAATAAAGAAAAAACAAAAAAATAGAATATCATCCAAATTAAATTTAAACCAAACATGAAGGATTTTTTTTAAAATTTCTCTTTATTTTCCCAGTGACTACTGTCATAAAGTTGAGCCATACAAAGATGACATCACAATTTGGGGGCCACCAGGGATAGCCAGCGTTGTCTGGGTGTGAAGTGAGAAAGCCAGCCCGTGGAGAAGTCATGCCACTTTGGTTGTCATGATTCAGGGCTGGGTGGGGATGTTACTAGGATTTTAACTTGCTGGGAAGTCTGTAAAATGGAGCAACTCTTCACTGAGGAAAGCACATGACTGACTAGGACGAACATCTCAAGGACTTACACTGTGCCACTAGCATAAGTTACGGTCTTCGCATCACCTGACCTCACAGGGAGGCAGGCAGGGTACGTTCCAAATTCACATCTTCTCCTCAAAAAGGTGCTAACTTGGATGATGTGGTTAGGAATGTCTAGGCCACGGACTCCATTCGGCAACTGCCAATTTGGCGAAAAAAGATGGCGACTGAGAACCTTGGGGTTGTTCAAAATCACTGGAAAATATCCCTCCACTCCCTTGCCACCTCAAATCCCAAGCTAACGGGTCCACTTTGCTTTAGGTCATCTAGCTAGTGTTCTGTATAGATTGTTATATATTTTAAAACTTTGCCCGGTCCCCTTAAAATAATTTCCCAGTTCCAGGAAAGTGGCCATTAGCATGCATGGCTCATTAGCTATGTAAGCTGGGTTAACAAAGGAACACTCACAGAGAGTGGTTGCAGGCAGAGCTTTCGCTAAGCTGGGCACCCAACACATCTCTTTGGGACCCAGGTGACTTTAGGAACTCATGTTAAAAGCTGAAGCTCATGCAGGTTCAGCAATTCTTTTCATTCCACATGGCTAATTGATGAGATAGCCAGGACACAAACCCAAACCTGCTGGGCTTGCTTTCTGCTACGTCAAACTACTTCATTGTCTAATAATATATTTTTATCATACAATAAAGGGAGAAGAATTTCATCACTTAAGCCCCTTGATAGTTTTCAATCTGGAGCAACATAGGTAAACCTCTGCATAGAGAGACACGTTACTCACCACCCTGCAGACAAACCTGAAGTGTAACTGTGGCGCCGACAACAGCAGAACATAGAATTATCATGGCAGAGTTACTGTGGAGTGGGCACAGTAGAGCACAGAATTAACATGGGCAGAGTTACTACGGAGTGGTCATAGAATTATCATGGCAGAGTTACTGTGGAGTGGGCACGGTAGAGCACAGAACTAACATGGGCAGAGTTACTACGGAGTGGTCACAGAATTATCATGGCAGAGTTACTGTGGAGTGGGCACGGTAGAGCACAGAACTAACATGGCAAGAAATCCAGTCTCCCCTTCCACAGGGTCCAAGAGTAGATCTCTTTATAAACAGTAGAAAGGAGGAATAAACACAATAAGGAGATTTTAAAAATCAAAAGCAAGGAAGAGAAAACTAAGTAAGGCTTTATCTATATTCCTGAAGGACAGGAAGGCACAATTTAAGCAAAACTATTAAAGATATAATTGTGGAAAAGCTATAATCAAAACAAAGAAGCTGCATTCTAAGAAAAAAAAATGTCATGCGCCCTGAAAAATGCAATGCCTGTCTTGAGTCCCACTTCATCCTGGTATGGTCGGACTATTGTGCACCAAGCAACCCTGGGGTGGGGAGGGAGGAGAGCAGGGCTAAGAGACCTGGAGCTGAAGGAGGATTCTGAGCATCTGTGAGTGTGATGGCAAAAAACGCCCGTGAGACTGTGTTGAAGACAGCTTGTTTATTAGGTGGGGGCAGGGGATATTTATACTGCAGGAAAATTGATCGCTTGGATCCATGTGGTGGTATGTTATTGGTTGAGGCAAGAACATGAGGATGCTTCATTTGCGTGCTTGGGAGAAGCAGGGTCTGGAGAAGGAACCTTATAAGGTCATATCAAAAAGATAGGAAGTCCAACCCAGGCTGTTTCAGTGGTCAGATAAGCAGCAGCCAGTCCTCCAAGCCTCGGAGATGCCTGAGGCTTATGAGCTGCCACATGTACCATGGCATCTTTCCCGCCTGGGAAAGCCTATCTGCAGGGTCTGTGGGTGCCCAGGCAAAGCACAGGAGCAGCCAACCTCCTTCGGCTCTCGGGAGGAGAAAATCCAGGGTTTCAGGCATGCTTTGAGCCCTTCTTAGCTTCAGGCCAGCCCCATAGTCATTCGCCACGATCTCAACTGAAGAAAAGAAGTCCCGTGGATATACAGCTCCACTTCTGTAAATATTTCTGTATATTTTGTATTCAAAATAATGGAAGCCCCAAACCATGCTCACACAAGGGCCACAAATATTTCTTAATTAAGAAGGTGCTTCCATTTGTTTAGCCTGTAGATAAGTCTGTGGGGTATTTTCTTGAATAGTGATTGATGTGGAGGGCACAACTCACCGTGGTTCACGCCAGGTCTGGAAGGGTGATCCTGGGATGTAGCCGAACTCAAGCCTGAGAACAAGTCACTAAGCAGCATTGCTCAGTGCGCTCTGCTGCAGTTCCTGCCTTGACCGCCTTCTACGATTGGAATTACTGGGCACCGTCATTCATCTCGCTCTAAGCCAAGGACAGCCATCTTCCCCTGGCTGCTTTCTGTCATGGTGCTCACCACAGCAGCAGAGAGCAGACTAGGACAATGCTAGTCCACCAAAGAATGACTACTGGCAAAGTCTTGGCTCAAACTGACAATTCTGGCTATAGATGCCTTGAGATATTTCGGAGGACACATTCGTGGTCTGCCTCTTTGGTTCCTTTTGGTCTTAACTGTTCCTGTGTTCTTCCTTAGCGTAGGTAATGTTTGAGCTGACGTATCTTGACCTGGCTTGCCATGACAATCTAAAAGCCAGAAGATTTGATATGACTACAGAAGGGAGCTTCTAGAATGGCACTACTGGAAAAGAGAGCTAACATGGGCAGGGGCAGGCACTTGGCTCTACCGCAAGACACAAGTGTCCACGGGCCTGAGCTCCTGGGATTGGAAACCTGTACAACAGTGTAAAGGCCACACCCAGACCAAGAAACCCTGAGCATAAAGGGCACGAATCTAGGCTTGTCGACACTGCAGAAAGAGGAGACCAGAGCCAGGGCTGGATCCCACCTCAGACCATACCTAGTCAGGCCTCCTCAGCCCACCTGGCTGAAATTTCCAATTGTGTAAACCATTTTCCTGCCCTCAGAATTTCAATATCCTTCCCAGCCATTGTCTCACCAGACACTAGACAGTTTATTCCTTTGTGTCAATAACCAATAAGATAAAGCAGTATAGAACTTAGGCCTACTCCTCCTGCTATTACATTAGCTTAACTAGTTTGTGTTCTTTCTTAATCTTCTTTTGGTCACTTAACACAGACATATTTGGACACAGCCAGGCTCATTGCCTACGGACGTATTTCAGCACCGTCCCATCGGCTGGGATCCCAGGCTGACTAGAAACAGCTGAGTGGGCCCCATCACATCTCGCTCTACTTCCTAGGTCCTGTAGCTGTGGCAGGTTCCTGCCACCATGGGTCACCCATCACGATGGACTGCACCCTCCCACTGGGAGCCGAAATCAACCCTTCCTTCCTTAAGTTGCTTTAGTTGGGTATTTATGTCGCTGCAATGAGAAAAGTGACTAATGCAGATAGGTAAAGGGCCCATTCAAGATAACCAGGAAAACAGTGGGGAGAAATGAGAAGAGAACAAAGATTCTTAGTAACGCCATGACCGCTGAGTCTTGGAAACAAAGTTAAAAGGCAGATCTTACAAAAATTTAATAATATATACCACGTGAACTATTTCAAGAAACAGCTGACAATGATCTGAGTTTCAGTTTCCTCAGTGGTGCACGCCAGCCTCGACGTTGGTACATCGTGTATCTGAACGACGCATGCAAGGGACGCCTGCAGCGCCCTTCTACTTCGGGTAAGAGGCCAGTGAGAGGAAGCGGGCACAGGCGGGCTTAGCAAAGTTCCTTCCTCTGGGAAAAGTGGCACTGAATGCCTCGCAGCCTCCTTGGTCACCATCCAGAGCTTGGCCCCATCTCATCCATCTGAGCTGAGAATGACTGGGGTCTTGATTTCAGGATAATGCAGGGCAGGAGATTTCTGGCTGAATAAATCTGTGCCCAGGGCTGGACAGCATTGCTTGGAATGTTCCTCCCATACCCAAGTTTCATTTCACAGTGATGGTGCAGGCTGTGACAAGAATCAAGGCCATGGAACACGTGTAGGGCCTGGGCTACATAAGCTCTCGCACTAGCTTTCTGAGAGTATTGTAAAGCCACCGGCTCTTCAGTGACTTTGACGGTTATTACCTCACAGCTCTAAGCCTAGAATGCTGAAACAGTGGTGCAAACAAGTCTGAACAAGGCTGTGTCTCTTCTAGAGTGTCAGGGAGAATGGAGCCTTGGGTCCCGTCATCTTCCACAATCACTGGCATCCCCTGATCTCAGTTACGTCACTCACTCTCCGTGTCTATGGTCCCTTAGCCTTCATCTTTCCATGTGTCATTTTCTAAACCTCTCTTCCTTGTGTAGATATCAGTCATGAGGGTCAGGGCCTACCCTACTTATCTAGTCTGCAGAGACCCTGTCTCTACATCAGGTCACACCCGTGTACAGGGAGGTCAGGACTCACATACTTTTGGTGTAGGTCACGATTCAACTCTCAGTAGGTGCCATCAAACCACTCACTCTGTTCTTCTCTTTGTACCATGAGCACAGGAGCCCTTACATGGCCATGCACATCATCTTTAGTATCTGCTCACAGATGGAGCTGAGGGAGGCAGAGCAATGACGAACAAGCTATAAGATGCCCCAGTTCCCTACTACCACTGTGTGTGGTTTTTTTTTTTCGTTTGTTTGGTTGATTGATTGGGTTTTGTTTGTTTGTTTGTTGCACATGGTAAGTCTCTTGTTTGTCCCAGGTGTTAAAACTTCTCCTTCAATTCACAGTTGGGACTTGCTTTTCTGTTTGCTAAATCCTGGTTCCAACAACACACAGAAAAGGTTATCTTTTGAGGAGAATCTCAGCCCTGAGTGGGAACATTTTTACCCAGCATTTTAAAAAGCCAAGCTATAAGCAGGAGACTGAGACCCTTGACTAAATACCAAAAGGAAGCCTGTAGTTCACAAAATGGCTTGCTCATTTTCTGTTGTTGCTATTGTTTTGATTTTTTTTTAGAGTAACACCTTAATTGCTAAAAAGATTTCAATTTACCCTGTTATTTATCTTTTATACACCATTATAGCCCTGTCCTTCAAGGTCCCGTCCTTCAGATTAGGATGTTGTTGAAATGGGTACACTTCTCCCTTTTTCTTCCAGAATGAGGATGAGGGAGAGGTCATAGTCCCTTGAATAGATCACCAGCATTTTTGCAGAACGGAGGTTTCAGGTAAGACCCCACAGACATCATTCACTGTTGGCTCTGTCACAGAATGGTTTTGGCATCACATGCGAAGTCCACCTCAGAGGTTTCTGTCCAGAGGACAAACCAGTTGGAGGCTGATCCGGATGAGAGCTGTCACTCAAAGAGCTCGAGGTAGTCGGGTAGCTTGTCTTGTTGACCACAAGGGTATATCAGGAGTTCCTTCCCCAGAGAGGTTATGGGCTCTTCCTGTCAATCAAAGCACAGGGTCATGTGGCAGCTGTGTGGTAGATGCCCTTGTTACCTCCTAAGGGGATGTCACTCCTCTACTCTAGATTCATGCAAACCTAGATTGGCTCATGGCAATCTTAAAGGCGAGTTTCCTTTGCCAGCTTCCCTTTCCTGCTAGAGCCCAAGTTCTAGCATAGGACCACCCACAGATGTGATGAGTACGTGCATCTCCAGTAGCCTCAGCTCCAGTGGGATAGCTCTGAGTATGTCAGGAGGATATGATAAAGGACATAGAACTAAGATTCCTCATTATTGGGGGAATTATGTGCCCCCTCCCGTTGCTTGCTCTTGGGCTGTATCCCTAGCCATGCCTTTGTTTTATATATAAGTATGTAAGTGGCTTCACCTTGTGGTATTCCACCAAATCTGCCAGGGTGGCGTGCTGCAGCTGGTCCACACCCAGGAAGCTGTAGGAGTCAGCGGATGCATCTATGAGGAAGTGTTTGCAGCCCTCCTCCGACAGATAGGACAGGGCATAGCCCTTGATCTTTTCACTGACCCGGATGAGAAAACTGCCTGGTGTGCCCGCACTGCTCAGAAGCTCGTTTGCCTTCTTCAGAGTGAGAATCCCTGTGGGAAGAGAAAAGCCATTTCAGCGACGTCCCTATAATCCACACCTCTGTTGCCCTTTGCCGTACGAGGAGAGTTTGGGGAAAGGCAAGGCTATTGTGTACTTTGAGGCCCTTGGGAATCAGTAAAAGAAACAAACGAACAAAAACCTTGGTAAACACAAAGCAAATAGTTTTGACACAAGCTAGGGTCACATTGGAAGAAGAATCCCTCAGTTGAAGAATTTCCTCCATCACATGGGTCTGTGGGTCATTTTTTTTAAGTAATGATGGCTATGGGAGGGGCTTGAGTAATGATTGATATGGGAGGGGTTTGAGTAATGATTGCTATGGGAGGGGCTTGAGTAATGATTGCTATGGGAGTGGCTTGAGTAATGATGGCTATGGGAGGGGCTTGAGTAATGATTGATATGGGAGGGGCTTGAGTAATGATGGCTATGGGAGGGGCTTGAGTAATGATTGCTATGGGAGGGGTTTGAGTAATGATTGCTATGGGAGGGGCTTGAGTAATGATGGCTATGGGAGGGGCTTGAGTAATGATTGATATGGGAGGGGCTTGAGTAATGATGGCTATGGGAGGGGCTTGAGTAATGATGGCTATGGGAGAAGCTTGAGTAATGATGGCTATGGGAGGGGCTTGAGTAATGACTGATATGGGAGGGGCTTGAGTAATGACTGATATGGGAGGGGCTTGAGTAATGACTGATATGGGAGGGGCTTGAGTAATGACTGATATGGGAGGTGCTTGAGTAATGACTGATATGGGAGGGGCTTGAGTAATGACTGATATGTGAGGGGCTTGAGTTATGACTGATATGGGAAGGGCTTGAGTAATGACTGATATGGGAGGGGCTTGAGTAATGACTGATATGGGAGGGGCTTGAGTAATGACTGATATGGGAGGGGCTTGAATAATGACTGATATGAGAGGGGCTTGAGTAATGACTGATATGTGAGGGGCTTGAGTTATGACTGATATGGGAAGGGCTTGAGTAATGACTGATATGGGAGGGGCTTGAGTAATGACTGATATGGGAGGGGCTTGAGTAATGACTGATATGGGAGGGGCTTGAGTAATGACTGATATGGGAGGGGCTTGAGTAATGACTGATATGTGAGGGGCTTGAGTTATGACTGATATGGGAAGGGCTTGAGTAATGACTGATATGGGAGGGGCTTGAGTAATGACTGATATGGGAGGGGCTTGAGTAATGACTGATATGGGAGGGGCTTGAATAATGACTGATATGAGAGGGGCTTGAGTAATGACTGATATGGGATGGCCCGGACCGAGGCCTCTACGAGTAGTGCTAGCAGTAGTTCTGAATTATAACAAGAAACCAAACTGAGCGAGCCAGTAAGCAGCCTTCCTCTTTGGTTTCTGCCTCTAGATTTCTGCCGTAAGTTCCATCCCTCAATGATGTCTTGTGATTTGAGAGTTACAAGATGGAATAGACCCTTTCTTCCCCAAGTTGCTTTGGGTAAGTGTTTTAATTATAGCAACAGAGGAGCGAACTGGGACAGCTCGTAAGAGAACAGCTTCACCTAGAGACCCATTAGATTAGCACAATCTGTCTGCCACTTATGAAGGGCTGGCACGTTATCTTGAGAGTGGTGCTGTGCTCTTTCAGATCCGAAGTGACCACCACTGTCTGCTTATCAGTGAGAACTCTGGTCTGGAAGTGACCTGCCTTGGTCTGAAACAGTAATTCTCAAACAGAATCGCACGGGAGAGTAAAGCACACCTGTTGGGATGTTAAGGTGGCTTGGGTGGAGGAAGAACTGGAGGGGAAAGAGCCACCCTGAATGTGGGTAACACTATCCCATTGGCCAGGAGGTGAGATGGAAAGAAAGAGAAAAGAAAGCTAGCTGGGGGCCAGAGTTCTCTTTTCTGCACTTCCTGATCAATATGCTGTGACTAGTGCACACCCCCAATATTCCCCATGCCAGTGTTTCCTGATGCACTGTGATGTGAGGTGCCTTCTTCACAGGCCAGGGCTGCTCTTCCATGGAACCAAGTAAATCTCTTTTCTCTTATTACCGTCAGGTGTTGTGTTCGCAGTGATGTAAGAAGTAACTAATACAGTTGTCATGGGTGTGGGTGATACTTCTACTCACAGGGTACAGGCCAGTGATGCTTCTGAACATGCACACAACAGTCTGACCCATTAAAAAAAAGTCCAGCACAAAGCATCAACGGTGCTAGAGTTGAAACAGCCTGGTCTAGGAGGCCCTGCAAGTTAGTGACAGAACCGGAAGATACTCTGGTCTACTGAGTGCCTGATACCAGTAACAGGTATTCTGAATTCCACCAAAAGTAATCTTCAATGTATCCATTGGGTTTTGAAAGGCTAGAGTGTAATTTACTCATATATCCACACATATATGAAGAAATTTGAATATATATATTATATATATACATATATATAATATATATATTCAAAGGAATAAGTTCCACCTGCACACATATATGGGGCTTTGTGTAGAGGTGTAATTAAGTTGTCTCCTGAATTCCCACTCTCATTTCCTAGTTCAGAGGGTTTGACTCATACTCCAAAGTTCCCTTCTTATTTCTATGGTAATTCTTGGAATAAATAGACAGCATTGTAAACACACAGAGAATAGCCAACGGCACATCTGGCTGAATTGCCCTGTGGGCTCTGATTAGGGAAGGAGGAACAAGGTTCTCTTCATGTTCACCCCGCTTTGCCGCAGACAGAAGCTCCTGGCTTCCCTTGTTCCACCCTTACCCTGCTGCTGATGTTCAAGTTCTGATTGTTAAGGAAACCAACAGCCGCCTGCCTTGTGAAAAGGAAATGGGTTTTTGCAGTCCTTCTAGTTGCTAGTGAATTTTTAGTTTATTAAGTAAGCTCCAGCCATTCGGAGCACCATGCTAAAAAAGATTCTGTAAATAGATCTTTAATGAGAGGAGGAATGTGAAAAGCCCCACTCCCTGCAAGCCAAGTTCAACCCACCAACACTTCGCCTACCTGCTCTTTGCCCATCACTGTTCAGGAAGATGAACAGTGGTCCTGTACCATAAAGGCCGGCATGAGCGCTTGCATGAAGAACCGAGGGTGGGAAGGTACTGATAGAAACGGCATCCCACAGGAAAGAAACTCAGGGCATCTCTCCCAGAGATTCCAGCTCTGTTGCTGTGCCTCTCAAAAAGGTTGCTGGTTCATGTCTACTACAAACATCCACCATAGTTGAAATATGAAATATCCTCCCCCCCCACACACCCCAGTTCATGTCTCAAATGCCTGATTCCTGGATGCTGGTACCGTTTTGGGAGACTGTGAAACTTCAAGAGGCAGAGCCTAGCTGGAAGAAGTAACTGGAGGGTTGCCCCATACTGCCCGTTCGCTTATTATCTTCCTCTCTTTCCTATCTACCATGAGATTATATCTTCCACCACAGGCTCTTTTATCAGGATATTCTGCCCATGTGCATGGAGCCCACAACAACAGACTAGAAAGCTCTAAAATGAGGAATAAATACTGTCTCGGCTCGGTTGTTCTTTTGGGTATTCTGTGGTCGCAGCAGCACAAAGTGTGAACATCCAAGCTGTCAGTCATTGTCCTATATTCTCTCTTGCGGCACATCGGCAACAGTTGCCCCACAGCGATCGAGTGAGATTCTCAGTTCAGACGTGGGCTGCTTGCTTTCAATGTCCCTTTTGCCTTTCTAGACATCTCTGGTTCCATGGATAAATTGTCTAAAGGAGCTGTAGGCTCTACGAAGGCAATAAACAACCACTCTCTGCCAGGATGACCCCCAACAGAAGTTTGAAGACACTATATTAGATTGTCTAAGAAAGCAGAGGTATTTGTCACTGTCACTGCAAATCTCCCTGCAGAAACAAGGACTTGCTAAACTCCTGTCAGAAGGAAGAGCAGTGTTGTGGAAAACAATTTCTTATTACACCCAAACTTAGGGACAGAGTAAGTCTTTAGTTCTAAGTCCCTTCAAAGGACTGGGAAGATATGTATAGTCAGTGAATATAAAAGAAAGAAGTTCTTCTTGAAAAAGATAAGGAAAGCTGGACAATTTTTCTTTCTAAAATAGGGTAAGGTTGAGGAAGCCCAAATCAAAGTTTCTACAATCCTCCTGACCTCTGTAATCATCACCCATTACACACTATCTTAGCACTATCTAATCTGCTAAAGCACCGGAACACAATAAAATAATTTTGCAGTAAATCCCAGGTCATAATGCAATCTCCTTACATATCACAGGAGTGAGGGCCGGCTCAAAGGTGAGGGACCCGCACAAGAGAGCAGTTTCTCTCTACACGCTTAGGCACGTAGTTCACTGAGCACAAGTAGATGTTTCTTTACAGACTCCATCAGGGGTCAAGGGAAGTGGGTACCTTTGAGGAGTCTTGGCCACTGCCAGCCTCAGAAGAGCCATGTCTATGGAGAATAGGAGTTCTTGAGTACAAAGGCACATTCCAAAGTCAGGTATCCTGATGAGTGTCATGTGAGCAACGTCCTCACAGGCTTTGGTTTGCCCTCTGTATGTCTCTAAGATTGAAAGCAATGATCTTCACCCCACCTCTCAATTCATGACACTTCAGGGCTGCCTCTGGGAATCAGCAATCTTCACACATCGTAAAGAAACCAAAGCAATCGGAGGTCCAACGGCAGAAGAAGAGAATGGTATATTGCTTTTACTTATTTTATTTGCTGGTTTGTTTATTGTTACAGAATCTCTCTACATAGCCCAGCCTGGCCTGGAATTCATAGAGGTCTGTCTACCTTTGCAGGTATTAAAAGCATATGCTACCATGCCTGGCTAGATTTCTTTTATTCAAGTTTATCCCTAAGTGTAATGGGATAGAGTTCTACCAGGAAAACAGCCTGCACACATTAAGAGTAGAAGCACTGGTCGTTTCTCACTTCTCCACCACTTCTCTGATTATTCAGGTTCTTACCCAATATCTGACTCCTGAGATTTTATTAATGAAGAATAACTAGATAAATGCTACATTTGATGCTCCAACACATGGTACAACCACACAAACAGAGAAGTCACAGCAGTCAACACCACCTCAATTGTGGCATAGACCTTTCTGTGAGCGCTCACAACAGTTGCCTACCATCTGCAGAGACTGGCAAATGGGCTCAGTGGATTCCCATAGCTCTCAGGGAACTGAGGAGGGCAGAGCCAGCTGCCAGAGGAGCTAGCTACTGCCTAGCAGTTAAATCTTTGGCTCATGTGGTCAAAGAATGCTGCAGGTGCTTAATAACTGGTTCAACCCCTCCCCCAAGAGCTTCTAAATAGGGACAGGATGCTTTAAAATACACTTAAATGCTAAAGATATAAAATAGGTATAGTCATAGAAAGAAATAGTTTAAAAATTATGAAATGAAATCTTTAAAGAAAAGGTAAGTAATAAAATAAAAAAAAAGCCACATAAAGATGGGAAATACATGGAGTATCTGGATCCTGTGTGGTGTTTTGCTGACTTTGAAGTTTTTGAATGCTAATGGGCAAATGACAGCTGCTGAGAGATGTTGGATTATGGGAGGAAGTGTTTAATTAAACAGGCATATACTTTAGAGATGACTTGATTTCAGAATGGAAGTCAAGAAATATGTTGCATGAGGGGAAAGGTTATGCTTTTGTTTCCACAGAAAACAAAAAGCTATGGATTCCTTCAAACTTAGTAGAGGTCAGATTTGAACAGAGGAGACCTCCTGAGGATCTTGGCTGCAGATATGAGGGAGGAAGCCAGGAAAGACTCAAGGACAGGTGATGTGTATGCTGATTGACATAGGAACAGTTCTAAGGCTGAATGGACATGAAAAATCTAGTTGACTTCAGGGTCCTCATGACAGTTTGGTTATGAAGTTCAAATGGACTTATAAGATTGACAGATGCCTTTTACCTGCTCATACATAAAACAGGAAATCATCTTTAGTTCATTTGTGCACACTGTACATTCCATACTTGTGTTAATATGGATATATATATTACTTTTAAAAGTTTTCATGTTTTTTAAAAAAAGACCAAACACCAATGAAAACAAGTAGATCCAGCCTGTCAGATCTCAGAATGCCTCAGTTAGAGTTTCCTCAAAATTCTGCATCCAGAACAACTTCAAAGCTGCTAGCAGAGATGATCCAGCCTCACAAACTATCCAGCCAGGACTTCAGATAAGCTCTACACTTTCCCATCACACAAAGACTAAACAACAAAAATACAGCTAGCTCTCCCAGGACTTTACCATTATCTCAATGTTCTCAGGGTTCCTTAAAGATGCCATCACCCCAAGACAACAAGAAACAGTCTAGAAAACGTGATGCCCACATTCTCAAGAGGTGGGGTGAGTGGGTCTTGTTTTATCAATGGATCATAGATATTTATCATCATTTAGGGTATTGATAGAAAGTTGTTATTGGTGATAGTCAGGGGGGAAACTAAGCAAGAGATTAGATTCAGGGATCTGGTTCTGAAAAGAAAAGGGGATATAGAAATGATAGGATAAAATGGTGGATTATTAAATATATTTTAGACTAAAAAAGCAACTACTAATCTTAGACATTTTACATTGGTATGGATTTTTATATATTGATACAAATTTAAGGTTATTTTTGTTATTATATATATTATATATGTGTGTGTGTGTTTCTACTGTTGTTTAAGGTATTGTTTGTACCTATGCAACTCATTTTAAAATGTAATATAAAGTTCTAGTCCTTAAAGGCTATTATTAAAAACTGTTTTAAATAATTTTAAAAATGTATATTAGTAGTTAGTCATCTATAAAAACATATTTGTGGCCATGCTAGGTATGTTTTCAAGGTCAAACTGAGATATATTTAAAATAGACAGATGCTCTTCAAATACTTAAGAGAGCTAAGGAATATGGCATGCAAGATATTTTAATAACATAAGACTTTTCATGACAGTGAGACACATCTGCTGCTGGCATCACCAATCCACTTCTGAGAAGATGATGAGCATCAAAGATCCTCCAAATTGAGTTTGCTTTCTTTATGGCAAAAGTTAATGTCCAGGCAAGAAACTGCTCTTGCCTTGACTGCTGATAGTTTGCTGTCCAAATTGAACAAGCAGGACACAAAAAAAGTGACTGCTGAACTTTATCAAGACAAGGTAAGAAAGTTCTTCAAAATCCCTACTTCATAAAAAAGTCTGTCAGATACTCTAGGCCTATAGGTGGAACATAGATACCCCACCACTGCAGGGGAACCTTGGGGCATTTTCCAAACAGACAAATGTTCCTATGGTTTCTATAGTTTTGGAAGCTGTTTGCTTTGCACTTCCTATTTACTCAGGTAATATTATATCTTTCTCTGGTCTCTGATGGAGTTGAATACTAGACAGCTATAGCTACAGTTTTCCTTGTTACAAAATTCAAAAAAGAAACTCATGAAAGAGGTGTAAAATGTATAAGATTGAAAGACATAAAAGCTGAAATTGTTTATCTAAGAAAATGTTTTGAGGTCTAAGACTATAGTTTTGGGTTGGTAATACAAGTTAGGATAGAAAGTGAATTAGGTACAAAATGTTGGACTTGCCCAGATAGGATAGATAATGGAGTATTTTCTCTGAATTTTCCAAATGCAAATGGACTAGACATTGTGAATGTAATTCTTACCAGATGATTGTTGTTATTGTATGTAGTGTTAGAGTTAAAAACCTTCCATTTTTATTTTGGCAAAATGGGGGAATGTTGTGAGATATTTTGATAGCTTTCTGATACTCTTGAGATTGCCTTTAAACTTTGCTTTGGATCAGAGGGCAGAGCTAGCTACTAGCTGACCAAAATACAGTCCTGCACATCCTTCTCTGAGTAATGATGGGGACTGGATCCTTCTGTAGCAGCACCATGAAATAGAATATCCCGCAATGGGGGTAATGTCCCCTGTATCGGTCGGGTGATGCTACCAGCCAGGAGTATTTTTTTGAGGCCTGAGCTAGAGTGAATATGACTGTGGACTCAAGCTTTAGTTTTATTTTGTTTCTTTAGTTTCTTGGCATGTGTGGACAATAGCTACTGCATTGGCCTGTGTGGTTTTTAGAACTCTCTGGAGTGAAGGTTTGACCAAAGCAGCCCTAAGAAAGCTGCCCAGAAGAGATCCACAGACCCAAAGAGATGCACAGTAACTTGAAAACCCTAGCAGGGCTCTAGTTAAAAATCCAGCAGGCAGAGAAGTTGATAGAATGATTATCCCCTTCTGGAAAATTTCTACTCTATCTGTAAGCAGAGAATAAGAGGCATTCGGATGCCTCCTGAGCTGTTTCCTCTGATCTGCAGAGCACCTGGCACACCTGGTCTCTGCTGTGTGGGTCATGCACAGCACACTCCATCAGGACCATCTTGCCCTTTCCCACTGCCTTATGACCTCCTGGCCGTCAGGCAGCTCCCACACCGACACACTAATATCTTCAGGACCCACCCCTGGAACAGACCTAGCCAACTGATTTCATCTCACAACCTACCCCTCTTTGAAGCTATTGCCTTGGGTCCGAGAATTGTTAGGTAGAGTTAAGGGGTATGAGCCCTTCTGCATAGTGCACAGCACCACCATCTGTGTACTGTACAACCTACTTCCCTGGAAGTTATCTGCAAAATATATGTTTGGATTAAATAAAAGATTACCAAATAATGACACAATGTATTTCTTCACTGAGCCCTGAAAGCAATCCTACAAAGGGGTAATATTACTACTCTGAAAGAAGCTTTACGGGGTGGAGAGATAGTTCAGTGGTAAAGAACACTTGCAAAAGATCAAATTTGCATTCCCAGTACACATGGCTTACAACCATCTGTAACTTCAAGTACTCATAAGGCAGCTCACAATTCCTTGTAATTCCAGTCCCAGATTATCTAACGAATACACTCTTCTGACCGCCATTGGCACTAGGCATGTGTATGGTGCAAATATAAATACGCAGACAAACATTCATATGGGCAAAATAAAAATAAGTAAATAATTTTTAATATGTCTCAAAGTGTGCTCACAGAAAACTACATTGTATTTTAGGACTCTTAAGAATGTCAGGATAAGTATGCCACTGGATCTAGGTACTGAGCCCTTAGCCAAACTCCTACCCATTCCAATGGTGGTGCCACTGGATCTAGGTACTGAGCCCTTATCCAAACTCCTACCCATTCCAATGGTGGTGCCACTGGATCTAGGTACTGAACCCATAGCAAACTCCTACCCATTCCCATAGTGGTGCAATGTGCTTCTGTTTACATTTCACCTTTTATTTAACCTTCAAAGAGTTCTAAACAAGATCTGGTACTATTATCATTATGTTTTGTAGACAAGCAAGTAAAGCGGGAAAACGCCAATGCCAAGGTTGCAGGGCCAGGGTCTGTTCCAGGTCCTTAGCTCTGGTGCTTGCTCATTATGTTCATGACATTTTACAAATATGCATTGCACAAAGAGGTGTTCATATCTACCCAGAACAACTCATAGAAGATGCATTTCTCTTGAAACAATAAGTGTGGTTGAGCTTGGTGTGCAGGTCTTACTAGGGTGCCATTTCCTACTCTCTTCAGCTTGGGGTTTGTTTTCTACAGACTTCAGGCTACACTGAAGGCTTCCACAATGCTGCAGGAGATTATAGCCATTGCACAGCTTACCAGAGCCAGGCTGCTGCAGGTTGCCCATGTCCTGGGATGCCCTCCAATGCTTTGTCTGCCATCTGCCTTTCTTCTTTGCCATCTGTGCAACAATCCTGTCTCTGGGTGTCCCCCAAAATATAAAAAAGCTGAGGCTGCTGGAAACAGTATTTGCAAAGTCTCTGCTGTTAGGGTACCCCAGAGTCTCCTATGCCAATCTGCCTTTAGCACAGGATGAGAAGTAACTTTCTACAGTCTCCAACTGCACTTGGGAGAGAGTCTATGGCTTCATAGCCTCTCATTTCTACCCTGTACACTTTCAGCTCCTGCTACACTTAAGAGCACTGTTCCTGGGAGCTCTGGGACCTGCCCCAAGTCCCAGCTCAGAAGACATGACCATGAGCAAAGCTTTTAAAATGCTATCCAGATGTTTCCCTCATAATTAATGGGCTAGAATTATTAGCATTACCCATTCTCATTCACCCTCTTGATGGTTACATTTATCGCCTGGTGTTTTTGTTGCACCTCACACTCTATATCTATTGAAAGATTTGGTCCCCAGTTGTAACATGGAGAGAGGGGGCCCTTTGTTTGTCCTGGCCACCTGGCTAGCTTACACCAGAAATAACCACACAGAAAGTGTATTAATTAAATCATTGCCTGGCCCAGTATCTCTAGCCTCTTATTGGCTAACTCTCACATCTTGATTTAACCCATTTCTAACAATCTGTATATCATCACAAGGTCATGGCTTACCAAGAATGGTTCAGCATGTCTGACCTGGCAGATCCATGGCATGGCGGCTCTCTGACTCTGCTTTCGTCCTCCCAGAATTCAATTCTGTCTTCTCTGCCTATCTAAGTTATGCCCTATCAGGCCAAGCAGTTTCTTTATTGATCAACCATTGAAAGCAACACATAAACAGAAGGAATTCCTACACCATTAGTGGTGTGGGACAATTCTATATTCTGTCAATTATGTGTTAAATAAAGGCTGATTGGCCAGTAGCCAGGCAGGAAGTATAGGTGGGACAACCAGACAGGAAGTAGAGGTGGGGCAATGAGAACAGGAGAATTCTAGGAAGGAGGAAGCCCATTCCTTCCCAGTCCTGTCCACACACAGAAGAAGGAAGATGTGACCTGTCCCACTGAAAAAGGTACCGAGCCATGTGGCTAACATAGATAAGAATAACGGGCTAATAATAGGCTAATATAAGTTATAAGAACTAATATGAAGCCTGAGCTAATGGGCCAATCTGTTTATGATTAGTGTAGAATTCTGTGTGGTTTTCTTTGGGATTTACCGGCTGTGGGAATTGGGCAGGACAGAAACCCCAACAAGCAAGCCCTCATGCTTCACCCAGTCATCCTGTGCCATACAGAAACGTGACAGAAGCACAGAGGTCTGGTCACCTGGCCAAGGCCACAGGGCTTCAGATTTGTGAAGTCATGCAGCCAACTCCATATACACTTAACACCACTTATTTCTTTGGTCTTCTTTCCTTGGCATAAAGAAGAAGTGTCCAAAGTCATATAGTTGTTTAAGAAGATATTGGTAAACAAACAAACAAACAAACCAAACATGTGCTGACCAAGAAAAGTCTAAGGACAAAAATCATGATTTCTTCAATGCTTTAGGATCCCCCTTTTACACAGAGCCTAAGTAAGATCCCTTAAAGCAGAGATACTCACTCTTGCTTCTGTTGTACCCGCTCCACTGGCCACTGACTTCTGGATAACCTCACAGCCCCAACAGTGTCAAGGACAACTTTAAGACTAAATCCTGAATCATAAGTCCAATGCTGGTCAATGGAACCAATGCTGGGTTCCACCTCTGTGCACGCAGGCACGCAGGTGCAAGCACACACATACACACACAAACCCACAAAACTGGCATACTGGACATTTGTAACTCAAGTACATCATTTACAACACATTAGCAGTGAATTATTTGGAGTCCAAGGTCCTCTCTATCCTCATCATTAACAGAAATCATGGTAAGATCTGTGCAGAACAGTCATGGAACTGCGTAATTGCTAAGAAAGGGCTGAGTGTTCCAGAAAAGAACAGCAGCACACAGCATTCGCTAGAGAAGAACCATAGATTCTAGAATGAACCTGTGTAGCTTCAAAAATCTGAACAAACCCATGGTAATAATTAGGAAAAGTGCCTTGACGCCACTAATGTAAGTTTGCATGCTAAACAGCTCGTTCCTCCACAGTGACTACCAGGGAATGGCTTCCAGTTGCCCTTCCTGCAACACATAGTGGTGACATGGGTTTTTCTTCTTAGGCATAGTGTCATTACCTCATAAAATGCATGTGTCCTAGATATAATGAATGGCATAGAATATAAGCCATCACCTGAGGCTTAGCTACAGACTTTGAACCACCACATGCATCAATAATTTGTGCTGGGTAGACAGCTACATGAGAACCCCTTTGTGAAAGGAGAGCAGGATTTGATGTCTAACATTAAGAAAGTTCTTCCCTGGAGCAAGATGGTCAAAGGATAGGTCATTAATAGACCCTGATTGGCAGGTCTGCTGAGGTGTATCTATGAGCCTTTCTTAATAAGATCAGCTCCCTACACCAGCTCTGATGGTGTCTTGTACCCTTGCAGAAGGAGCTGGGGGTATGGAGAAAAGCTGCCAAAATGGAGAAAAACATAGGACCCCCACACTGATGGCTGTCTACAGGCAACTTGAATTCCAGGGATAACTACTCCTATAAAAAATGGAGAAAATTAAAAAGAATGAGGTAGAGAGGTTTATATAAATAGAACAAAGTAAAGGTATATAGTATGATCCAACAATGTCAAATTCTACTAAAAGTATAGAATTTGCTTTCAGAGGGGCATAAAATATAAACCCTTGAGACTACAGCATCTAGAAGGCATGCTCAGTTATGTGTCCCATCTGCAAAAGGCATCCAGAAGACAAGCAAGGATGGAGCTACTTCACTGATCTCAATTACACCCTATTTGATAACTATAAATGATTTCAAAATTAATGATCAGCCGGATGTGCAAAGCAAGTGTGGGAGTGAAGCTGTCTAGCAGCAAAGACCACCGGGGAAGCCCTGAACTAGAGGTGTGTTTCTCTCTGCATTTCTGTCTTTTCACAGCCCAGTCTCTGGCAGGTTCTGAGATCCCTACACCGCTAGTTTTGTCTGTTTAGGGGGTGTGGAAATGTTGGTAGAATGAAGAAATGGACTTGTGGATGTAACTTCACACTTGAGGTGTGTTCAGTCATTGACTCTCCCAATGAGTCCTCGAAGCATGTTAGTGGGTAGAGTGGATTATGTATCAATGCACTCTGGAGACTCAGAGCCCAGGGTTAGCTTATGCTTGGTGACTTTGCTGGTCAGCTGGGCAGGAGGACTCATATACTTCATAAACACCAGAGACTAAACAGTGTGGCTGAAGGACTGGAGGACCCTGGTACTAGCTGCAAGAATAAAATGGGTTAAAACCCGGGATTGTAGTCAAGGGAAAAGACATAACTGAGCTGAGAATTAGTCTAGGACAACAGCATGTGAAGGGATAAAAATGACACAAAAAAGAAGAAATAATCCCCTTTGTTGAGGAAACCAAAAAAAAAAAATACCCTTAATGTCCGTATTCGGAAGACGATACTTCTCAGACACAGAAGCATCTAGGAACAACTCCAGCCCACCCGGTGGCTACATCCTATCCCACAGGCTCAGCCTTGACCTGCCAACTTCCCAACAGCCAAATCCCCTTATCCTTTATGGTGGCTTCTATCCCATGACCTTCCATGTCACTATTGCCTTCTGACTTTCTAAGGACAGGTCCTAAGTAAGTACTTCCAAATGAGACAGTTTTGGCAGGAATTAAGATCTAGTTTACTGGAAAACCACATGTTACTTGTTTAGCTCATAAGGCTACTTCTCAGCACTGCAAGACTGTGATAAAGGGAAGGCAGAAAGCACAGGCAGGGAAAAGGTTCCTTCTGGTAGGCTGAAGCAGAAGCCCTGTTCTCTGGGGAAAGAGGGGAGCGGAGCGGGAAGGGTGCTGTGACTCTTCACGCATGAGCTCATTTGCTCAGTACAGACCCCTTGCACACATTAACTACCTCCCCATTCACAATGGGAGGCGGGAGTGCAACTCACATCTCTTTCTGGAAATTAAACTTCAAAACTCCTTACCTCTTTCATTCCTCTTCATTTTCACCCTTGTGAGGGAGAAATTAAAGACTATGACATTCAAAAACAACTGTGTACATTGTATAAATTAGGAAGTCTCCACACATACCCAGATATAGGACAGGCCCTGGAAAGACGTGAAAAGACTTCCCGCTTACACCTCACACTGATCCTTGGCACAGAAACTGCCTATAACTCCAGAAAACAGATGCCAACACGTTTAACAGTAAGTAGCCAAAGGGCTGAGGAGATGGCTCGGCAGGTGAAGTGCCTGATACACAACCAAAGACCGGAGTTCCTATTGTTGCCACCCAAGTTAAAGCTGGGTGTTGAACCTGAGACCCAGCACTGGAGAAGAAGAGTCAGGCAGATGCCAAGGGCTTGCTGGCGTAAGCTCCGGGATCGGTGAGAAGCTTGTTTCAGAAACCAAGGTGGAAAATGACAGAGGAAGAAGCCTGACCCTGACCTCTACACACAGGCACAGGCATGTGGGCCAGCACACGCGTGCACACACAGATAAATAGCAGTGCAAAGATGGACAGGAGGGCAGAAGGTAGAACAAGGGAAGCGGATAAGGGGCGGGCAGGGGTGGGGGGAATGCCAGTGAAGTCAAATAAACTAATGTATGAAGTGTCATAAGGAAAATCATTACTTCCAATGCTTACTAAAAATAATGTTTTCTGTTTTAAAAGAGCAATAAAAACAGTTAAAGTGGTGAATTTTATGTGAAGTTTATCATAATAATGAATGGAAAGATGTCTGTATACCATATATATGTATATCTATAAAACATTGCAGGTTGGTTGTACATGATACAACCCAAAAAATCATCAAAGGGAAAAACTAAACCAAACAGCACTGAAATGAAAACTTGTGCCTCAAAATGTGCCAGGGTGATAAAAGATAAATCATAGACTAAAAGAAAAAATAGTTAGTTCATAGATGATTAGTATTGAGAATATATAAAATTCTACAAATCAAAACAAAAGTTCAATAAATGCCCTGGGAAAAAACATGACCAAAACATCTGAAGAATTATTTACAGCAAACACTCACCCACAAATATGTGAGGGGCTCGGGCTCACTGCTCGTCAGGGCAAGCCCAACCATTGCAATTCCCCTGTGGACCCACAAGACAGGAAATGAAATCAGGCACCATCAAGCACTGGTAAGTACAGAGACAGCAGGAACTCAGGAACAGAGGCAGGAGTATACTTTGGGGCGATCACGACAGGGTATTCGGCCATACTCAGTAGGGTTTGGGTGTGCCTTGTTCAACATACTTATCCACAAGTATAACAGGTTTCAAAGGTTTTCAAATGATAACTTATTTCAGCAGACCTGAAAGTTGAGCAGTTAGAACCAGAAAACATAGGGCATGAAAGGTTGGAAAGTCTGAACTATTTAAAGAACATGTTAGTTGCCCTGGAGTGTGTCTGCTTTGGCTATTTGGGTTAGGAATGTTCAGCACGCATGTCTCTCCTTTCCAAAAATTCCATGTCTTAAGAGATTATGCTATGTGGGTATGAAAAGATGTTCTCAAGAGTGATGTCGGGCCATTCCTGAGTACTAACATGTGAGCAAACATATTTCAGAGAGACAAAGTGTGGTCCCCCTCACCATCATGGAAACGTGAAACTCGGTCTCCCTAAAATGGAGGATAAATATATACTGACTGAATGACTGCATATTTATTATCACATTATTTATTTATTGTGTTATTTATTTTCCTTATAACTATGATAAATATTCACCTAAGAGTAGATCGACGATGTCATATCTATAAAGTATTATATGGAACACTCCGAAGTTGTATATTCTAAGCAAAGCTCCCAGTGGATTGTTAATCCTGCTGTGTCTTCCAGCTTTGTTTTTCCAACAGAACTGCCAGTGCATAAAGCAGAATTCTTAATGACTTAAGCTAACACTTCCAATAACACTCTCATACCCCGCTGTTTAAAACAAAACAACAGCAACAGAACCCCACAAAACTGAAAATGTGAGTACTCTCATAACCAGGGGTGACAGCATACATCAACTGTCCAGGGACACAGAAACTACCCGACTGATGTCCTGTGCTTAGCTTAGAAAGGATAACTGGGGACAGCAGACAGGGCGATGGCCCTGGCAAAGGCATGCAGAATCAGCAGAGCCTCTCTTAGCCTCTCACAATAGCACAACAGCACGGAGGGGAGGGACGCTTGCAACCCTGTCCCTGGAGGAGAAGGGGGACTCCAGGAATGATCAAAACCAAAGCCTGACCCTCAGATACATCCAAGGGCAGCTGGTACATCTGCTGGGACCCAGGTTACAGAGCAGTGCTTGAGAGAAGGCTGTTACCGATGAGCTGGGAGGCTTTAGCAGTGGCTGTGTATGTTGTGTGTGTGGAGCTGATCTTCTGTGGTCTGTTTATGTGTACAATGACACTACTGAAGAGTGAGATGCCTTAAACATAGTTCAAACCACGACGCTCTATGTGCTAAGTGGGAGAGAATACCTCGGATGGATACTTAGTTGAAAGTTCGATTCAGCCACAGGTAATTCCTTCCTTTCTTTTTTTTTCTTTTCTGGGTTGGGATTATAACTGAGCACTTTGTACATTCTGACCAAATAACCCTGTCAGAGCGATACCCCAGGCACCTAAGCACAGGCCTTAATGAAACAACTGACTTCTCTTCAAATGAAGCAGTCAGAGGGTATGACCTGGGTCGTCAGAGGAGTCTCAGTCAACCAAGTCTCTTAAGCCAAATGCTGAATGCCGAGCTAATGCCGTCTCATGACTCAAAACACCCCATCTTGTGGACTTACTAGAGCATTGGAAAGAAATCATCAAAGTCACAGGACTCTTTAAGCTCAAAATGCTCCAGATTCTTATTCCAAAGATGAGGAAATTGGGGCTCAAGTGGGTTGAACAGCTATAAAAAATGACCACTGTTTCTTCCAGGTAACTCAACTAGTTAAGAAAAAGCTGACTCATAGCTGGCCTTCTGCCTGCTAACCCTGCCCCATTACATCACACAGCCTCCACTGACTTTCCAGAGGAGGAAGACAGTGGCATTTGCTGAAGCTCCACCCTCTCCTCTGACTCCCTAGGAAGCCCTGCTTCCTGGTCTACCCTGGAGTGCTGTATTTGTGGGGAAGAATTCACCCTCATGCAGAGGCCATGAATGCCTATTGCTTTCTAAGAAGGCACAGGAAGGCAGCTCTCTCAAAAGAACTGAGAAAACACTTCATGAAAATAAAGTGAAGGACTCTGTTAGTACAGCACAAGTAAAGAAGGAAGGAGAAAGACCTTCTGTTTGTCCTTCTTGAGCAAACACTGTCTGCCAACAGAGATGGTCTCATCACTCACCATGGAACCAGGGAGCAATGGTGTCTGAGTTTTTCTGGTAACCTGCACGGAATGGCAGTTGTTCCTCTTTGAACCATCGGATGATGTCCTCCTGGGTGGAGCTGGACTCTGTCCTTGTCACTCCCTGATTCCTGTGATGGGTAAGACGATTCTCAAGTTAGAGCTAACTCATTGGAAATCATGCCCTCCATGTCTTGCTCAGCCACCATCAGAGGCGCTTCCTCCTCCAGCAGATGGGAACATATACAGAGACCCCACAGCCAGACAACATTCAGAGGGTGAAAGGTCTTGGAACACTCAGCCATAAATGTCTTCATCAAATCCCTACCCTCAGGGCTCAGGAAGCCATGTGGACAAGGACACCGAAGAGTGTAATAGCTAGGGGGTGTGGGTGACACCAATAAAAGTGTCTTCTAGACTCTGACACGCACATGAACTCAGAGGCTGTGGCCACATGCACAGGGCTTACACACCAGAGGCTGTGGCCGCACTCACAGGGCAGTGTAAAATAAATTCAACGGTGTTTTAGGAATAAATTATTTTTGTTTTATAACGTTTCTGGGGGACATTTTTTCAATCTCACTGGTCTTTTGGTTGTATATTATGATTTCCAACTTTCTGTTTATATGGGTTTTATTTTTGTGTGTTTGTCTTATACTTTTTTCACTGTTTATTTTTTATAAATTCTGGATTGTTTGCTTTTCTATCTGCTTGCTTATTTTCTAAAGAGAGAAAGAAAGTATAGAGTTGGATGGGTGAAGAGGTGGGAAGGACCTGGGAGGAAATGAGGGAGAGGAAGCTGTGATCAGAATATATTGTATACATTTTCAATAAAAAAATCAATGGTAATTTATGATAATCTGATTATAGATGTGATATTTTTATCTGTGCTAAAGGAGAATTAAAGTTTAACTGTAATTTAAGGGAAAAAACAATGATCCATTATATATGTATATATATGTGTGTGTATAGCCTCATACATACACATGTATGTGCACATGTATTTGTGGTGTATATACATATATATGCACACATAAACTGGTCTGCATCAATTCAAACACTGGAGGACTGAAAATACTCAAAGAAAAAATTTCTACTATACTAAGACATTTTGCTTGTCCTTATTCCCCAAGCAATGCTGTATTTACTCATTTATATAGCGCTTACATGATATTAGTCACTGCAAGAGACTTAGACATTATTTAAAGTACAGGCAGGCTGTGCATGCGTTACATGCAAATATTACCCCATTTTATACAAGGGGCTTGAGCATCCTTCATATTTTGGTATCTTCAAGGGATCTTGGGATTTGCCCCCATAAATACTGAGGGGAAACTTTATACAGAAAGGGGAAGGGGAGAGGGAAGAAGAAAGAGGGGACAGGAAGGGGAGAGAGAGGGAGAAGAGAATGGAGGAAGCGGTGAGAGAAGAGAATTATATGCGTTTCTATTTCCAACATCTAATCACAAGGCAGAGCTAATGGTAGGTTGGGCCCCCTACATGCCACCATTATACGGTTCTTCAGGATCAGAGAAAGGGAAACACATGCATCTGTCTGCTCCTAAAGAACCAGTCAAAGCGATAACCACTACTGTGTTAGATTCAAATTCACTTTACTATGGGTTAGAAGACCCACTAACTCCCAGTTAACATTGGAGAAAAGAAGCACTCAGAAGTCAAAGTTGTTTTCCTGGAGAGACTGAATGTGCAAACAAAGACAAGCACATGGGATGAGGTAGCTGCCTCCCTCGCTTGTTTATAACTTGCTTTTCTGCTTCTTTCTCGGCTTCTGCTCACCTCTCCCTCTCTGAGGTTTATTTCTAGTAAGAGATGCTCTTGGGAGAAGGTAAAGGGGATATGTCTGCAGACCAGGGAGGGAAAATAAGTGACAACACCATCATGGAATGAACTCAGCATCAGAACTATCAGAATGGGGTTCTAGGGTGGGTGTGCTCCACTTCAGAAGGCAGAAGCAGCAATGTAATAAACAAACCCCAAATCCCGCTCGACAGCCGCTGGATGAGCAGAGTCTCAGTCTAACACAAAGACACTGAGTGAGCTATGGAAATTTCCTGCTGTACAAACTGCATGATTTTTGTACCATGGGTTCTATGTGACATGTCAACTCCGCAAACATTCATGCATGTATGCAAATGTGGCTATGTATGATCATTTATGACATTCAGAGGATTTGAGAGAAAATGTCTTATAATATTTGACTTTCCCAGGAAGCAGACCTGGCACACACAGGATATTATTATATGACAAATTTTCACACCAGTTTCCACATGAACTTCCTTTTCTACACATACTCCTCAGAAACGGAATAAAATTTCACATACATGGGACAGGCTACTGTCTGTCTTTCTCTGGGCTGGCTCCTGGCTGGCCTGTGTCACAGTTGCCCAGAGTCCCAAGCCTTGCCCCAACCGCTCTGGCACACAAGAGAGCTCTTCATACAGTGTCTTAAGTTGGAAAAAGTGACCTGAACACAACTGACAAGAACTGTCTGCTACCCTTTAAAAGGCCACCTTCACTGTCATCCATCAAGTACACTAAAAAGTAGAGGAAAGAGACATCGTGTGAGCCATATCCCATGCTGCCCCAAGAAGGTGCTGGAAAACAAGACACAGCCACCATGAAGCTCTGAGAGCAGAGTTACACTAGGCGGAGCCATGGGAGGAGTCTATTCGTGGCCTGCTACAAAGTTAAGGAGGTATGTATTTCCTGACCTTTTCTTTTTAGCTGTAAGGGAAAAATAAAAAATAAAACCTCATTTTCCAAACTGTGTACAGGGTCATTTAGTGTTGGTCACCACATCTCAATATAGAGCTTTCCGTTGAGTAAGAAGAAAAAAATATTTTTTTAAAAAAAATTAAAAAAAGAGATTGTTTCATTTTGCCAAACTCTTAATAGAGTTTAGATTAGATGCAGTTTGTATCATGCAATCAATAATTAATCTTAAACATTTCTTTCTAAATATTGAAATATTATGGCTGGAGACATAGCTCAGGGGTTCAGTGCTTGCCTGACATGTGGGAGGCCCTGGGTTTGATCCCTACTATATACAAACAAATAAACATTAGAATAACAATCAGTAGTCATTTAAAAAAGAATCTGATAGACAGGAAACACAAGGGATAGGGTTTTATCCCAGGAATCGCTATATTCTTTTTGTGCCGATATGCGTTGTACCTAAGAGGTAAAGGTACTTTCACCACAGAATAAAGACTTGGTTTCAAGATGGAGCATTTCAAAATTCTGAAAATATGGCCTTGACTCTGCATCTTAGAAAGAGAACTGCCATCAAATCCTGACTCTTCAGCAATAAAAAGCAGTCCCAGGGATGTGGAGAGTCCACCGGCTTGCAAGGGCCTCCTTTTTTTGACCACTATAGGCAATGTTGAGCATCATACATCCACCCACCTTCCAGGCTTCTGTTTCTCTTTCCTGTTAGCTTGTTGCCACAGGGTGTAGGTGGTAAACAGGAAATCATCTAACTAGACATCTTCACCCTGGGGTGGGGTTCTAATTATAGCCATTGTGGAAATCTTCCAGGGAAGAAAACAGGGTTTAGAGGCGAGCCTTCATTGACCTAAGCAGGAAGCCAGCCCTCCTGTCCCAAGATAAAGTTTTAATCAGCGCATCCGGGTGCTTATGATGAAAGCCGTTCGTGTGGTTTCTTACCCTAAAGACTGTGGAGAGTTTCCTAGTGGGTGGAAAAACTGGGGCTTCGGGGGAAGAGGGGGTCTTCTGGGCTTCTGTGGACCAGCCAGAGGGTTCTGCATCCCCTCTCCGCTCCTTCCCCTTTGGGAAAGCCTCTTGTAGTCTTCCCGTGCTTGCTTAGCTAGGGAGCGTCTCTTCTCGTCAGCTGCCTTGGATTTTCGCACTAGAAAGAGAACAATATCCGAGAAAGTTCATCAGACTTGCCAAGGGTCACACTCAGAGTCACAGACAGGAGATTCAGCCCTGCACAGTGGTTCTCTGAAAAGACTCCTGGCAGACTGGCCTTGTGCTTGTACAAACAATCACTCCCTGTACCTAGTATCACCTTTGAAGGTTCTCATAGGCTCGCTGAGGCGTTCCTATCTGCAGCATCTTTTCTGCAGACTTTCAGAGGAGGGGAGGAAAGAAAGACAAAAGAGGAGCGAAGTGGAAATGGAAAGTACGGAGCAAGATCCTTATTCACCTAGCAGGACTAAGTGTGAGACCTGGTCAGAGAGACTCGGAACACAGACGCCAGAACCACATCTGTGATATGGACACGGTCAGGAGCAGTGCATCCCAAGTCAGCACATCCCTGATCCACGCATGGTCAGGATGCAGTGCATCCCAAGTTAGCACATCCCTGATCCACGCATGGTCAGGAGCAGTGCATCCCAAGTCAGCACATCCCTGATATACACACGGTCAGGATGCGGTGTATCCCAAGTCAGCACATCCCTGGTACATGCATGGTCAGGATGTAGTGCATCCCAAGTCAGCACATCCCTGATACACGCATGGTCAGGATGCAGTGCATCCCAAGTCAGCACATCCCTGATATACACATGGTCAGGATGTTGTGTATCCCAAGTCAGCACATCCCTGATACACGCATGGTCAGGAGCAGTGTATCCCAAGTCAGCATATCTCTGATACACGCATGGTCAGGAGCAGTGCATCCCAAGTCAGCACATCCCTGATACACGCAT
Source organism: Microtus agrestis (assembly GCA_902806775.1). Lineage (NCBI taxonomy): Eukaryota > Metazoa > Chordata > Mammalia > Rodentia > Cricetidae > Microtus > Microtus agrestis. The sequence goes on from CADCXT010002769.1 coordinate 50,628, forward strand.
GGTCAGGATGCAGTGCATCCCAAGTCTCCAGCAGAGACTAGGAAGGCAGGACTTATCCACATCAGGTGGGCTAGGAAAAGAACAGCTTGTCAGATCCAGAGCCCACCACAGGCTTAACTGAACATGAATAGGCCAAAAAGACAGAAAGTAAAGGAATTATTACCCACAAACATGCTGTGGATAATTTCAGAGCACCTTAGTAAATACAGAAAGCTCTTCCCAGTATGCCTTTGAACACTAATAACTTTCTAAAGTAGAGGGGGTTGTCATGTTTTAGCCATATAGTGTTAAAGATTAGTGCACAATGCAATAATTATTTTCTTTTTTATGGTTTTTTTTCAATACAGGGTTTCTCTGTGTAGCTTTGGCTGTTCTAGAACTTGCTCTGTAGATCAAGCTGACCTCGAACTCACTTCCCAAATACTGGGGTTAAAGGCATGTATCGCTACTGCCCAACTTCAAAATTTGGGGTTTTGTTTTGTTGTTGGTTTTTTTTTTGCAATAACCATTTTCATTGAGGTTTTTTTTAAATATCAGGAATCATGGGTGAAATATTGTCATGTTTGACATTGAAGACATACTAAAAACATTTTATCATGCCAGAGTTTCAGTGCTTAGCACAAAAAGGCCACAGATTAAATCTTACAAATACTTTTGTTTCACAAATTTTTTAGCAGTAATGGAACTTCAGATCAATTCAGGATTCTTAGCAGCCTGAAAATCATGCTGCTTATGCTCTGTCTCCCTGTATCAAGCAACTATCAGGCAGTCGAGTCTTCTCTGAGGATGCCAAGCGAAGACTAATCCACTCTTAGGCCCCGGTTGCCCATCTCTGCCTGTCCCGTCTTCCTGGTCTGGCCCTAGCAGTTCAAACTCAAAAGAAAGTCGATGTTTGGTCAGAGGCAGGGAGTCACGACACTGATGCCTCTATATCCCACCTGTCAATCCTGCATACACTGTATTAAAGTTGTATGGTTGGCATATCATAGTGTTCCCCGGAAGTTAAAAGAAGAAACTACTCTCAAAAATAAGCAGTATGGAGAACTTGGGAAGAAAACCAAAACAGAAAAACAAGGAGTAAAATTCAAATGAATAATTTAAAATCCAGCTTCTCAAAGAAAATCAAAGTTCATGTGTAAATAATATGTAAATAATCACCCTGCTCTCGCCTTCATAATGTAGAATTTTAAAACAGTAGCACTTTGTACTATTTACAATTCTCTTCTCCTAGAAAGAGACATATCTTAATGTCGTTGAGCAGTCCTCCTGGGATAATTTCACAGCTGCATACACTTCCACCGTACAGAAACATGAGTTCATGATATGGAGATGACTAGAAAGCCATTCTGCTACTCAGGCCTCTGAGTAATTGTCACCTCGTGATAACCTGAGTGATGACTCTGTGGAAAGACACTTCTCAAGGATGCACTTTCCACCCCTCCCGGGTGAGTCGTCCAAGTGGAAGGCCCAGCTGAGAGCCTGGATGCTGCTTCTGAGACCCCCGGTACTCACACGATGCCTGCCACTCGGAATCCTCTTTCCAGCTCTTGTATATCTGCTTGGTTTTCTCATCCTCTGTTTGCTTTGTTTCCTCATCTTCTTTTTTCTTTATGGGTTCTTTAGTCTGAAAATAAAAACAGAGGTGGGAAGTAGTGAATGAACGTGGCAGTGTCTTCGGGAGGACAGAAGGCGCCCACCCTGGCTCTGTTAACTTTCTCTGGCCCACTCGGGAGGTTCTTGGTGTCAACATTGCCCAAAGCAAGAGCTTCAGCTACCTCAGTGTGGGACTCTAGACTCTGCTCCTGACCTTCCCATGGGCTGTTTCCCTGGAAGAGAGAAAGCACACTACATAGAGTTACTGAACATCCATGTTTTAGGAGTGCCTAGCACAATGCACAGTACATAAGACCTTTCTAAGCAGTCCTTCCCCAGATGGGACACTTAGCTCTTCCAAATACATGTTTCTGAAGTGAAAGAACCAGCATAGACACTGATCTGATGTAGCTAACAGCCTCCCAAGAGCAATCTCAGCTGAGTGGGGCCTAAATGTTCTCCAACCGTGTATCCTAATAAAAGAATGTGATGTGTAATTTGGGGTACTCAAAAAGGGAATGAGATGATTTTTCTTTTCTTATAAAACACACACACACACAAAAAAAAAATCACCTTTGAAAAGGGAGATACAAAGATTGGAGAGGTGGCTCAGAGAGCATTGCCTGCTCTTTCAAAGATCCTGAGTCCAATTCCTAGCACCTGCACAGTGGCTCACAACCATCTGTAATGAGATTAGGTGCCCTCTTCTGGCCTGCAGGCATATGACACATGCAGACAGAACAGTTTATTTAATAAATAAATCTAAGAAGAAAGAAAGAAAGAAAGAAAGAAAGAAAGAAAGAAAGAAAGAAAGAAAGAAAGAAAGAAAGAAAGGAAGGAAGGAAGGAAGGAAGAAAGAAAGGAAGAAAGAAAGAGGGAAATACACTACAGAGTGAGTTCAAGTTCAGCACAATTTCGTAAGAGCATGTCTCAAAATTAAAAGAGGGTCACAGACACAGCTCGGGCATAGGCCAGCTTTCTGAAAGCTCTACTCCTGGCTTTGCCTAGCATGTGCCACAGAACGAGCAGGAGAAGAGGAGGAGGACCACAGACATTACAATGATGATTCTACAGCTACAAAGTTGGATTCAAGTGCTTGAGGACCTGCATTTCAATCCCCAGTATCCATGTAGCAGCTGGGCCTGGTGGCAGGTGCCTGGAACCCTAGTGCTGGCAGGGTAGAGACAGGCAGACCCTGGGGGCAAACAGCATGTCCTAGGTTCAGTGAGAGAACAAGTCTCAAACAGTGTGCAAAGCCAAAGAGCCATAGAGGAAGACTCTAGTGCCTTCCTTGATCTCTACATGCTTGTATATCAGCAAGTGCACCCTCTCCCAGATAGATATAGCGCACACACCACCCTAACCCCAAATGTGCACAGAGATTTCCTTGCCATGCAAGCATTTTACCACGATTATCATGGAAATCCTGATGGGAGCCTGGGATTTGATCACGGTAGGGACCGTAAACCACCATCCAGACAGTCACACTCTCAAACTGTAGGGACTATAAACCACCATCCAGACAGTCACACTCTCAAACTGTACGGACCACAAACCACCATCCAGGAGGTCACACTCTCAAACTGTAGGGACCATAAGCCACCTTCCAGGAGGTCACACTCTCAAACTGTAGGAACCATAAGCCACCTTCCAGGAGGTCACACTCTCAAACTGTAGGGACCATAAGCCACCTTCCAGGAGGTCACACTCTCAAACTGTAGGGACCACCGTAAACCACCTTCCAGGAGGTCACACTCTCAAACTGTAGGAACCATAAGCCACCTTCCAGGCGGTCACGCTCTCATACTCTGTACTTAGAGCACATCTTCTATCTTTACTTTTCTCTTACACTGTTTTCCTGCCTGGAGCCAAGCGCCTATTGCTTGTGGCACAGTGTTTTATAAAATCCAAAGAACAGCTTTTGGTTTCTGAAATGACTACTAAAATTTACCTTCTTTTACCGAAGCCGTTTACGAGCCTGAAGTACATAAAGGTATTGCTCGTGATTTTCAAACTTGAACAGAAAGAAAAACAAAAACTCTTGAAAGAGGAACTCTGTTCATTTGGCACAACTTTTCCCAAGGAGATGAGAGCAAGCTAGGAAAGCCACATTCTCCCCAAGTCCGGACAGAGGAAACATTTAGGGTGCTGAGACACTCACAGGAGCACAGACAACAGAAAGGCAAAGGCATCACCAAGCCCACCCCAGCGCAGTGACCGCTCATAGAAGCTCTACCCCTGGAACCATTGGCCCAGCTTGCAGGCAGAGCCACTGACAAGTTTCCTCCATCCCGCCGGTTATTTCCTGCTTATCTGATGGTGGCAGGAACCTGACTGCTTCCGACTGCTGGCTCAGACTGCAACCATCTCCACCATGCTTCAGACTGTAGAGAACTCTCTCCTCCAGCCTTATATTCCTCTTACCCAGCCATTACATTTACATCTACACCTCCCTAGTGCTGCGATCCCAAGAGATGGGATCTCCTTTAGACTGGATCCATTTCATGTAGCCCAGGGTGGCCTTGAACTAACAGAGATCAATATTCAGATCCTCATAATTGCATAGCAAGCAGTTTACCAACTGAGCTACCTTCCAAGGCCCTGTATTTATTTTTAAATAACCTCAAAACACAATAACGACACCAAATTAGGAGGTTCATGCACTCTGATGCTCAGTAGGAACAAGAAGATGGACAATGTATTTTACTTTTATTTATGTGTATGCGTGTGCACCCATGTATGCAGGTGCCCTTGTGGGACAGGAAAGGATACTGAAGTCCTTGGAGTCTGGGGAGGTTGTGAGCTGCATGATGTTGGTGGTTGGTGGGAATCAAACTCAGGTCCTTTTCAGGAGCATAGGGTTCACTCCAGCCAATCCCCAGTGCCTGCTGCCCAGGTCATTGTTTACCAAGACTTTTCAAAAGTTAATCCACTGAAGGAAAAATATTGAGAAAATGACACAGAGAGTACTGACTTGATGGGAGATAATCAGATGTCTGAGAATGCTATTTTTAGTAAACTCAATCCTTTCTTCTCTACAGTGTAATTATATGACACAGTGGGGGAGAAGATAAAATGAATCAGCCTCACAAGTTAATTGCAGATGGGATCTGGCCCTGGCCTTTCTGTTTATTCAAAGAAGCCAGAAAAGTAAAGATGTCTTTCTAAGCTAATGTCTCAGAGGCCAAGCCTTCGGTCATCACTTTCGTTCTATGGAATCTGGGGGTGGTGACCTTCTCATTCATTCTCCCCAGCTGGTGATGAGGGGTTTCCCTCTCTATGCTGTGAATACCGTTGGCTAATAAAGAAACTGCTTTGAGCCTATAGCAGGGCAGAACAGAGCTAGGTGGGGAAAACTAAACTGAATGCTGGGAGAAAGAAGGCAGAATCAGGGAGAAGCCATGCCTTCTCCTCCATGTCTTTGGGCCCGGAATTCCCTCTGCCTGGATCACACTTCCCTCTCATCCACCCACACTGCCTCTCCAGAGCTCTACTCCAGCATCACCTCCTCAGAATGGTCTTCTCCAACCACCACCACCTCCCAGCATCCTCCAGCCTCTACATTCTGCCTTATTTTCTCCACATTTCTTATGATCACCAGACTTCACAGATACATTTATCTTTTTTTGCACCCCACTCTACAGAACATAAGCTCCTGAAGGGAAGAAATTTTGTCTAATTTTGTCATAAAATATGCCTTCAATTTTCACGCACATAGCAGGCAACCAGAACATATTTGTTTAATGAATATATGGCTGATACGATGTAATTAGGGACAGTGGTGCTGGAAATTCTCCCTCTGATTCCCTTAATGTGTCTAGGACCTCAATGACAAAACTGAGAATCTCCAGATACTTAGGTGTCTCATATAAGGAAGCACAGTGTTTGCAGTTAGCCTATGTACTTCCTTGTGTTTACATCAAATCACCTATCGTAATGCAAGGTAAACATTTTATTAATATTTATTGAACATGACCAAAACAAATGCAGTGTTTTCGCATACTTGTGATCCATGGTTGATTGAATCCATAGATGTAGGATAGAGACTGCCTTCCACTGTCAACACACACAAGGACTAATATTCCAAAAATACAACATGATTTCTTTTCAAAGGTTTATTCATTGTCTGTCTGTGTGTGCATGTGCGTGTGTGCGTGTGTGTATGTGTGACACCCAACTTCTTATATGAATGCCTGTAAGATGATAGACAGATGCACAGGAAGAAGTAGGGAGGGACTTTGTGTGGCATGTATCTTTTTGTTTTGGCAGAGCAGAAGCACACTGGCTTTTGGAAAGCAGCCAGCTAAAAGAGGTCAGCTAGTTGCCAGTCAAGATCTCTGAGCTAGCAGGTTTTCACCCCAGCCTTTGACTCCTGAGTCTTATTGATAAATAGAATGTTAGAGATTTAATTAAAACCTATATTTGGCAGCAACAACATAGCCGGGGCCTTCAGAAACAGAATTCCCATCAGGCCAGAACCTGAGTGGCCTCGCGGCTGCCAGAGAAGCAGGCCAGTAGCTGCAGAGCCACAGTTGCATGCTGAACCAGCAGTAGATCAAAGCACAGCCTCTGTGCCAATAGAGAAACAACAGTAGGGCTTGTTCTTTACAGACAAGGTCAGGTCTGGATGGATGGAAAAGCAATCCCAGGCCCAAAGAAGCTCTCAGCTCAATGGACGCTGGCAGCAGAAGCTTCTGTTCATCCTCAGCAGTGAGACTCACAGAGACAGGAAGCCCATGAGCCACTTGAGCAGGAATCACAGTTGATGCCAAGCTTGGGAGGCCATTTGTCACTCTAGAAACAGTCTTCCCTGGGTGTTCGCAGCCGCTGGGGATGCCGCCTCTGCTTTGGCTCTGCAGTGAGAGGTTCAGCAGATACATCTTGGCATCTGTTCATTGCATGGCATCCAAGATGCTCCCAACTCAAGATAAATGGGGAAAGACGAATGACTGTGCCTGTGGCTCTCAAGGCAGATCTCACATTCTGCTGCCTAATTTCATGTCTGCGTGATTCTAATGAACTAATCTGTGGAACATTAGTAGAGATAGCTATGCATTTAGCCCCCTGATGATAGAATGCAAATCTGTTTTACCTGGTGGAATCCATATGCCTGCATATGATTGATGGAGTCTGCCAACTTTTGCTGAATGCATCTTGGGAAAAATGTATTGTGGCTAAAAATTAAAAATGCACACTCTTTTTTTTTAAAATAGTGTTTAGAAGTGTGGAAGTAATTCCAGAAGCTGAACTATCCATGTTCCCACAGATCTGGACCCAGCAAGTCTCTCTTCCCACTGGCACCAAGTTCCTGAGCCAAGAACACATAAAAGCACTGTTTCCACCCAGTAGAGCACATAGATGAACAAATGACCCAAAGCCAGGTTTGGTATGTCTCATTCCCCTGATGCCCTGCAACTTGGATGTCTTCTACATGTCAACAGGTAGGGCTCAGTCCTATTGACATCAAACAACCATCCTGGAATGTTAAAAAAAAAAAAAAGGAAAAGTAACCGTGTGTGTGTGTGTGTGTGTGTGTGTGTGTGTGTGTGTGTGAGAGAGAGAGAGAGAGAGAGAGAGAGAGAGAGAGAGAGAGAGAAAGAGAGAGAGAGATACATCTTGGGTCTATTTTTTTAAGGTTTCACTGTCTTAGTAGATAAAATGGACCATTATATACTGATAGCACATTTCAAGCTTTCTACTGAGATTTTATTTCACTTGTGGTGGGTGTTGAATTTAGCTAACTTTACAATGGCTTGCTAGCCACTTGAATGTCAACAGTGGTGCAATCTTGTATTAGGGATTTAGTACTGTTTTGATGTGGGAATGATTTCTTATTAATAAAGAAACTGCCTAGGCCCATTCGATAGGCCCATGCTTAGGTGGGTGGAGTAAACAGAACAGGATTCTGGGAGACGGAAGCTGAGTGAAGGAGTCGCCATGATGTTCCCATGCCAGGCAGAAGCAGGCTAGAATCTCCCCGGTAAGCGCACCTTGGGGTGCTACACACCTTATAAGAAATGGGCTAGTCCAGGTGCGAGAGCTAGCCAATAAGAGGCTACAGATAACGGGCCAGGCAGTGTTTAAAAGAATACAGTTTCCGTGTAATTATTTCCGGGCATAAGTAAGCCTTGCGGACGGCCGGGTGCAGGGGACGCAGGCAGGGTGCAGGGGACGCAGCCCGGCCGCCACTCCTGCAACACTGTTTTGACTTTGGACAATATCTTTGATGACAGAACTCATTTTCAGGCAAAGAAACTGTCTCTGGGTTGTGCAGGAACACACACTGGCTTATGTTAATGTCTGTTTTCTGTGCTGCTGACACTGTAGCCACAGGCAAACCAGATAGAGGCCAAAAGATCATTTATGCTTATGCCTTGAAAACAGAAGAATCAGACAAGGTTTCAATCCCCACTTAGCCCATTTTCCCTCATTTTAGTATTCTCAAGGAACGTTCAGCTGTTCAGCATTGAAACAGAGTCCAGAGTCCAATTCCCTCATCTAAACAAGCAAGTTAGGATTGTCTCTTCAACTGGCTCAGATGACTCTGAAAATGTTTGAATTCCTTCTGTCCTCATAGATGTAAACTTGGGAACAGGTTCCCTTCCTTGTGGATTTAAGATCAATGGAGCATTGTGTTCCAAACAGGGTCAGTTTCTTGTGTTGAAAGCTAGGAGGCAGATAGGCATCCCATCTTGATCTCTCCTCAGGGATACAGATGATGCTCCCAATGTGCTTAGCTGTACTCTTAAAATCAGGACTTGACCCGTTTATATTCCGAGTTTTGAAAATTCTCTAAAGCCACATGTCATCATGGCCTGACCCTTAAGTTGACTCACCCATTCATCAAACAGATATTTTTGAACCAACATTTTGTCAGAGTCACCATCAGTACTCCCAGCTATTGAACTCCCAGACCCTTCAGTGTTTCCTGAACTAGCAGTCAGCTACCAGACATCTGACAGTGACCCGCTTATTCCTCAGTGTGTGCCTTGCACCAGATTTCACTCCTTGCTCAGCGATGCTACCTGCGTGGGTAACACTTTCAATCCCCTATATGGAACCTTGGCCCTCTAGAGCCCCTTATCCAGTGCACACACAGCATTGCCTTCTCAGCGCTCACTTTTACAAGTTTACCTTTTCCTGTTTCTTCTTTCACTGGTTTTGAATTTATCAGAAACGGCAGGGTTGTTAATATTCTTGAAATAACTGAGAGCTAAGCTTACACAATGTGCCAGACGGTGTCAGCCGCAGAAAGTATGCCAGAGACCAAAGAGAGCCCTATGGTCATGAATACCACCTAACGATGTGCTCAGAGTGCTGTAGGTTTTTGTCTTTGAAATTTTAGGTTTGGTTTTTAAAAGCAAGGTGCACACACTGGATCTCAAGTAGACTTACTTTAGTATGGAACTGAATTTTAATAACCACTCCAGAGCTGAATACCTCTACCCAAATACTTTTATATATTGAAGCCATGCTATAAAGCTTTTCATACATACTAACAGCCATGTTTATAAAAATCCTGCTTTTCAAGGTGATCCAAGGTTTGACATGTCTCAAAGTGTCGACGTAAAATAATGGACTTCAGACTTACATAAAGCATGTCCACTCGGATACACCAATACAGATTTTACCAGCCCAGAAAATGCACTGTGTATAATGCACTAGGCTGAAAATGGCACATCCAAGAGACTTCTTTTTTTTTGTATTTTATTTTTATTTATTTTTCATATTATTTTATTCATTTATTTTTTTCTCCATTAACAGCTTTAATTGGGTGTGGGGCAATAGAACTATTCTTAGCACAATTATGGGTGTGGGGTTCCCTGCAGACTCCCCAGGGTGATGGTTCCTGTAATGATTTTTAGGGGGAAATGGCTCCCAACAGATCCCCCTTTCACTTATATAAAGGCAGGTAGTTATTACGTGGAGAGCACCAGTCAGAGTCAACCATGGTGTCAGATCTAAAGGAGAAGGGACTGAGATAAGGAGAGACCCTCCTTTATTAAGAACCATGCAGCTTCACAGGCTCAAACATGATGGCTTATGATGCCTGCATAAGAGGAAGACAATCTCAGAAATGTGCCTGCCTCTTAAGCACTCAAAGAAGAAATGAGCTGCTTGGAGATGGCACTGGCCCTCTCTGATGATGATCAGTATTCTCTTTGCTTATTCCTATGTAAGAGAAATTGAGGGAAAGTGCCCTGTGCCAGTACACTGTGGGTTTATAAAGCACTTCTGGTTCAAAGCATTGTTTGTCCTTCATGTCAAGTGTCACTGATGTGGCTAGGGAACCTTTTAACAAGTAGGAGAGCAGAGACTCATGCCCATGTCCTTTCTGTAGCTAAAACGTGTTCCACTCATTCTTCCAGAGGGAGCAAGAGTCTTCTCCCACACAGTCAGCCTCCTTACCATCTTCCACCTGTTACCCGAAAGGAATGTAACAGAGTTTGAAAAATTTATGGCCGGAGTTAAAGCAATCACATCAGCTTCTTGCTTGCCTCTGCTCAAAAAAAAAAATTCCTTCAATGGTAGCTACACAAAAATTTCCCAGATAAAGAGGGAAATAGAAAGAGAAGAAGAACAGGAGCAACAGAGCCTCCTGGAGGCCAAGTCAGAATGAAGGTCTCAATTAAGTCCAGGAGTGTAGCTCATAGCGTTGGACAGGTGACAGTATATTTTAAATGCTATTAGACCGGGAAGCATAGCAATTTCATCTACACAAGCAACTGGGTTATAGATTGATGCTGCTGACGCCATAGTTATTATAAGGCTGCAAACTGCAGTCCCCCAGGAGAATAGATGTCATACAAGAAGGATTATCCTAATTATATTCACTTGTAAAATTGATTTGCAAAGCCATTCATTTAACATTCACTTTATTTAAAAATAGGGTTATACAATCAGACAAATGCCAGGGCCTCTTCATTTCAACTAAATCGGAAGACTCCAATAAATGCAATGGTTTTCTAGAATTTATATTTGGGGAATGAAGATAAAAGTAATGAGTTAATATAAAACTGAAATCTTAATTTTTTAAATCAAATGACTGCACTTTTACCTGCCCTATTCTCCTATCCTTCTTAATCCTGATACTCTGTAATAGAAGAATATTTAGAATTATAACTTCTATAAGGGTGAATACCATGCCAGCTTGGACCAGCATCTCCCGAGTCTTCTACAGAAAATAGAACATTAACTCACACTTAATAGGGTCTCATAAATACTGGATGAATGAACAAATATACAATCAATTCACAAGTTGCTTCTTCAATCACTAAAAGATATGAAATGCAGCTTTGTTATTAATCAAGACAGAGTGAGGTCACATGCTGCAGACGTCAGCTGTCTCTCATCTCGCTGGCCAGTGGGTGATGTAACCACCCTCTTCCACATCACTTTAATACATGCCTATAATATTTAGCTTTGGAACACTTGGATTTAGCCTTTTGCTTATAAAATACCAAGAGTGGGGGAAGAGGGAGAGAGAGAGAGAGAGAGAGAGAGAGAGAGAGAGAGAGAGAGAGAGAGAGAGAGATTTCCCAAGGCTAGTAGACTAACAAGGTGAAAAGTGGGATATCAATTTTATTGCTGAAAATAGCTACATGCTTCTTAAAAAGAGATCTTGCCAGAACACTCTTCAAGACAATGGAAACCAAGGACTATTTTCCCCATTTGTCTTGTTCTTCTAGCAAATCATTTTAGTCTACGGAACGCTCTAACTGAACCGTGCAACAGACGCTAACACAGTGGTTCTCACTTTCCTGATGCTGTGACCCTTTAATTCAGTTCTTCGTGTTATGGTGACCGCCAACCATAAAATTATTTTTGTTGCTACTTCATAACTGCAATTTTGCTACCTTCATGAAACATTATGTAAATATCTGTGCTTTCCAATGGGCTTCTAAGCCTCTTTGAAAGGGTTATTCAGTCCTCAGGGGGGTCACTACCCACAGGCTTTTAACCTAACTGCTCTAACACAACATTTGATGTAAGAACACGCCTTTAAATTAAATATCATGTTTAGTTTCTAGTTTAATCTGTACATTAGAGTACAGAATGGCTACATTAGGAGAACTTCAGCCACTGCTCCCACACTTTCTGTCCTACAGACCTACACAGCAACATAACACAGCAGGAAATCCAATCCACTAGGCAGGGTTGGAAAGGCAAGGCAATCGAGACTCGAAGATTTAAAGGCTGTTTGCTGGAGGGGGCTGCTTGTTCGTCCCGGCTGCCCAGAACCGAAATAATCACACAGAATCTCTAACCCATTAGCTCTAGCTTCTTATTAACTAACTCTTACATATTAATTTCCCCCATTTTTATTTTACATTAGTATCTTATGCCAGATGCTTTTTGTTTATTTTTTTCCTCTTTTTAAAAAGAACAGCTTAAATGGTTTATAAAGTGCTAGTATTTTGTGTGTCATATACAAAATATATTCTGTAAACTATCCTAAATTCTGTTAGCTACATCGAAAGTACTTGGGTAACTGCATTAGACTCCAATTATAGCTCCTCTCTTGGTTCTTGAATTAGAAAGATAAGCACATTAAGCACATTTGTTCTTTCTCTGTCTTTATGTGACACACCCACTATTTTATCTTACACAAACAGCAGTACTGAAATGCGTCCCAGCCCTTAGCCTTTTACTTCTGAAGCATGCTTTCGTAAGAGCAAACAGTCAAACTCCAGTCTGGATAGTTGCTGCTTTCGGGATAGACAGCATGCTTACCTTTAGTTTGGAAGGTCCGTACAGAAGAAGGAAGGGCTAGGTGGGAGGTTTTCGTTATGTCTTTACAGGCAGAATGTGTCCTGGTGGGTAGCTCTCAAACCGTGTGGAGGCAAAGTGCATAGTGTGGCTTGTGTGTGTGTGTGTGGGGGGGTTCATGCTGCTGAGAGACAAGAGCTCTAAACTCTAATTCCTTTTGGATAAAGAAAATAAGACACAGAAGACTCTTGGCGAGTTTGTAATCTGCTGTCTGAGAGGTCTTCTTTTTTTTCCTTTGCTTTGTTGCACCTTTTTGAACCCAGATGTTTCTGGGGGCTAGGGGATACTTACAGGGTTTCTTTAGTTACTTGAATGAGTGTGGGTGGGAGATGAACTAGAGCCGGTGCAGCCAATGCATCAGTGGATTCACCAAGGAAGAAAATGACACCCATTTCCCCAGCCACCAGCAATTGTCTACAGGCCTTCAGGGATGGGTGGAGCCTCACGGGCCCTTACCCCTTCCTGTTGAATTAGCAGCGGCGGGGCTGCGTCCCCAACACCCCAGCCGCTTCCACGTGGCTAGCTTATGCCCGAAATAACAACACACATACTGTATTCATTGAAGTACTGCTTGGCCCATTTCTATCATGACTCTTCTAGGCTAACTCTCGCACCTGGACTAACCCATTTCTAATCATGTTAGTAGCACCATGAGGTGCGCTTACCAGGAAGATTCTAGCCTACATCCATCTTGAGTCGGAGTTTCATCCCTCGGTCTCAGAGAGCAGAGCTATCCCGTCTGCCCGCTAGACAGGAGCATGGTGTCTCTCTCTGAGACATCTGGCTCTGAGCAGAGCTGCATGCTTTCTGACCTCACTTCCTCTTCCTCTCAGCATTTTCTTCTATTTACTCCACCCACCTATGTTCTAACTAATCGGACCAAGCAGTTTATTTATTGCTTAGCCAATGAAATCAACAGATTGATATATGACACTCCACATCACTTCCCCTTTTTCTGTTTAAACAAAAAAAGGAAAGGCTTTAACTTTAACATAGCAAATACAATATTACCTAAGCAAATAAAAAGTGAGCAATTTTCAAAACTCTAGAGATGACAGAGACATCTCACTGCCTGTACAGTCACCCAAAGTTCCTCTGTACCGTTGGGGGCATCCATCTTCGGCCTACAGGCCCATAGTTTCCAGCAGACATTTCCACAAAGCAGGAAATTTCAAAGGCAGTCACTATCTGCTTGTCCTGAAGAATGTCTTGCAGACTCTTTCATGAATGAGGAACCCCGAAAGATCATCTCAACTTTAGGCAAGTTCAGTAGTCCTCTCTCTGTGGGTTCTCTGTGTCCAGTTTATGCAATAGTCCAGGCAAGAGCAGTTTCTTGCCCAAATGGCTATCAAACTCCATAAGGATCCTCTTCGATGCCCATATTCTTCCTGAAGTAGATTGGTGATGCCAGGAGCAGAGTGTCTCATTGTCATGAAAAGTCCTAAGTTATTAAAACATTTAAAATGTCGTATTCTCGTATTCTATAATCTTTGAAAGATATGAAGAATGTCTATCTAAAATTTATCTATGCACATCTAGAAAATCTTAACTAACATGACTACAAACTTGACTATTATGATTATCTATTAACAACCTATATACATTACATTTTTTAAATGAACTACACATCACAATACCTTAATCAATATCAGAAATTCCTATACATATAACAAAATTGACCTTAAATTTAAATCATTAAAGCAAAATCCATATCAATGCAAATTATTCATAGATATATCATATCCCCCTTTAAATGTAAAAGAACATTTATAAACCATATTTGGGAACATGGGGAGTTTTTCTCTCCAAACTGCTTCCTGCTGAATGGGGGCGTCGTTAATTCGGTCTTTCATGGTATAACCTGTGTCTAGTTTCATCTCAGTTGGCAGTTGAGTGAAGCAATTTTCTGAAGATATTCACAGCAACCCTTCAGGAGGGCGTGGTCCATCATACCATATTCGGATAGAAGAAATGAACAGGGTCTCATCCTCTGTGAAAACAAAACAAGAAACTCCTTTCCAAAGTATCATGTCCTTAGATCCAAATTGCAAAGTCAAGGCATTTCCAAAATATCTATGTTGAATTAGTTCAGCAGCATTTATAAACAAATATCTTTTAGTAGCTTTTGCTCCTTCCTCAGCATTCAAACAATTCAAAGAGAGCATAATAGCATACAGTATCAAGATTCTCTGTGTATTTTCCATCTTTGTACGGCTTTATTTTAACTCTATTTTGTTTATTTTTATTTTACATTCTCTGTATCTTTGTCCTGGAATAACTCTGTAGACCAGGCTGTCCTTGAACTCTCAGAGATCTGCCTGTCTCTGCCACCCAGGCATTGGGATTAAAGGTGTATGCTACCACACCTTGAACTCACAGAGATCTGTTTGTCTCTGCCTTCTAGGCACTGGGATTAAAGGCGTGTGCTACCACACCTTGAAGTCACAGAGGTCAATCTCCCTCTGTCTCCCAAACCTTGGGATTAAAGGCGTGTACTACAACACACAACTTCTCTTTTTCTTACTTTTTTTTTTACTTTAAAAATTTTAACTTTTAGTCTGTATATTATTTTCAACACACTGTAAATCATTTAGAAATTTTCTTTGTCTTTGAATCTCTCTTTACTGTATATCTCTCTCTCTGTTTTTCTGACCACGCGAGTCTTTAATTTACCAAGCAATCGCAGGAGGACTAAAGCTGTGGCTTTGCCGGCTAGATCCAGTCCATTCCTTAGCTTTCTGCCATTCCAACCTTGTGGCTGAGGTACCGGCCAGAGCCACCTTCAGTGCCAGAACTCTACAGTGTTTCAGGTCCTTGCCAGCAGCGAGCTTCCGCCCGACCCGCCCGCGTAAAGAGTCGAGTTTGCCCTGGCAGGACAGCCCAGAAAGCCGGCATTTTTAAATGGAGCTTTTTCCTGCTACGCTGAAAACCAAAGCATACGTTCAGCTTTTCCAACACCATTTAAGTGTTTCGTGGCAGGACCTCTTAATGAGCTGCGGTTTTGCAGCTGAAGCTGAGTCAGGAAGCCTCTCTCAGATGAGAGCTCTTGCTTGCCTCTAGCAAGCAGAGTAGACTCGAGAAATCGCTGCTACCAAGAAAACATGCTTCACTCCATTCTTTCCCAAGCTTTCTCAGGCTTTTTGTGGATTCAGTTAGCCCACGTTGGGCGCCATCTGTTGAATTAGCAGCGGCGGGGCTGCGTCCCCAACACCCCAGCCGCTTCCACGTGGCTAGCTTATGCCCGAAATAACAAACACATACTGTATTCATTGAAGTACTGCTTGGCCCATTTCTATCATGACTCTTCTAGCTAACTCTCGCACCTGGACTAACCCATTTCTAATCATGTTAGTAGCACCATGAGGTGCGCTTACCAGGAAGATTCTAGCCTACATCCATCTTGAGTCGGAGTTTCATCCCTCGGTCTCAGAGAGCAGAGCTATCCCGTCTGCCCGCTAGACAGGAGCATGGTGTCTCTCTCTGAGACATCTGGCTCTGAGCAGAGCGGCATGCTTTCTGACCTCACTTCCTCTTCCTCTCAGCATTTTCTTCTATTTACTCCACCCACCTATGTTCTAACCAATCGGACCAAGCAGTTTATTTATTGCTTAGCCAATGAAATCAACAGATTGATATATGACACTCCCACATCACCTTCCAAGTCAGAATGTTGGGGGACTACTCTTGTGTAGCTCTTAGACATATAACCCCAGTTTTGGAATCCCCTGTTTAGCTATATCACTGGCTGGCTCTGCAGGTCTTTTCTGCAGAACTAGTGGGACAATTCTCTAGAGATAAAATTCTAAGAGTGAGCAAATATTGTCATATCCAAGGTTCCTTTTAGGGACAAAGACAGTTTTCTGATATTAATAAGTTCCCAAACTACACATTGCAGAGAAACACAAAGGTCTTATCTTAAAAATTAATGTAGTCTGCCATTCTCCTGTTCTGTTCCTATTCCAAATTCTTACAGGCAATGGGAGAAACATGGAGACTATTCAGATAGCTATCCCTATTGAGTGTCCCCAAGAAGCTCGACACAGTTGCAGGGTCTAAGTATTTTCCACCCAACTCCCTGGGTTGGGGGTTGACACATTGCCTCATCTCTGATTCTCTCTGTTTTCTACTAATCCCTCAGCATACTTGTATTTGCCTAGAAACAGCATCTGGTCCCCAACTGGCCTATCAGAACCCAGTTGGATGACAGCAAAGTCCTACTGCTGACTGTCACCTCCAGTTCAGTGACAGGGACCCATGAACCCTAAGAGTTCACTGTGATCTGCTCCGGACCACAGAGGCCTTGCACAGTAGGAAAGAGCATCACTTCTGAGATTCCTTAATTGTATCACCCCTGTCTAAGAGAAACAGTTCTTTGGTCCACATAGGATTTTCCCAATGATTAAAGATAAAAGAAAACTGGCACACTAATGAGTTTTTTGCGTAAATAGTTCAAGATGGGCTGCGTATTTGCTTCTTCAGGTTGGAGAGCATCTTCAGTGTTTTTCAGGGTTAGACACTATTTTATGATCACCAATACTCAGAATACCTAGTGCAACACATAGTACAAGAGGCAGGGAGTACTATTAGGGCCATTTCAGAAATTAGTCAAAATTCTGTTCTAATTCCAAGCCAAATTTTTTTTTTATAAAACTAAAGTGAGCAATTCAAACTGCAATCTTTAAAATCAAATATTCTAATAATAGAATCCAGAGATGTGCTAATTTATACATAAGGGATGGCTATAGGAAAATACTGAAAGCCTGTGTTTTCCAGAGTTAAACTATTATGTTTCTAAAAGAACAACAACAAAAGAAATCATTGTGTGTACAGTAAAAGCTGAAACTCACAACACACAATGCTGTCGACTCTGAGTTAAGATATTCCCAGCAGTACCCATTGCAGTCTCACACAGCGATGGGAATACGGTGGTCACATGGTAAGTTCACTGAAGTCATGAGATACAACCAACGAGGGTTCTACCGGAAGCTCCTTGGATTCATTAGACATTTGATTTTAAATTAATCTTTGTTCACTGTAAGTTTACAACCCTTGCACCATTGCAAAAATTTTGCATCACCTGCTCTCAATTATGCGACCCAATATAGGGTCATGTATTCACATTTCTTGTAGAAAAGTCTGAGATGATCCTAATTCTGGAACACATCTTGACCTAGAAGTTTGGATTGGTAAGTGGAAGGCATATATTATCGAGCCCGGTTCTTACGGGCATGAGAGAAAGAATGACCTCTAGAGGTAGCCACACTGCAATTCCCAGCACCTGGGTTAGATGGCAAGAGGAACTTCATAGACTTTAATTACAAACGATGGATGTAAGTGGAGAAATTATCCTAGATTGGCCCTTAAAACACATGAGCTGTTAAAAACAGAGAATTTGGGGGCTGGAGAGATGGCTCAGAGGTTAAGAGCATTGCCTGCCCTTCCAAAGGTCCTGAGTTCAATTCCCAGCAACCACATGGTGGCTCACAACCATCTGTAATGGGGTCTGATGCCCTCTTCTGGCCTGCAGACATACACACAGACAGAATATTGTATACATAATAAATAAATATTTAAAAAACAGAGATCTTTCTCCAATGGGAGCCGGAGAAACACAGCAGATGGGAAACCAGAGAGATTCTAGGCAGAAAACAGACTTCATCGCCCTGGAAGGGCCACAGAGAAAGAGAAGGAGTGTAAGCCACCTCCAGGAGCCAATTATCCCCTAACCAATACCATCAGCTCATGTGCCCTGGTCGGCAGAGATAGAACATGGCGTTTAGATGGCCCATTTGGTCAAGAGTCCTGATAAGTCTAGGTTCTTCTCCAGAACCACCAGAGAGCAGCTCACATGGCATGATTTCAGCCTGGCATACCTTAATCATGCCACCCTAGGCTCCCAGCCTGTTTCAGTCGGAACTATTATAGTGAACTAAGTGTTGCTATTTGTTTTTACAGTAACGAAACCAACCCTCAAGACAAGTCTGCCTCCACCTGCAAAATGTAAATTCTTGGCATCACTGCCCCCTGGGTCCTAGCCAGACTGTTCTCTTCCCTAGCTCCCCCACACACGTTCTGTGCTTTCACAATATTGACATTCTGCTCCCCAAACCTCTCCCTCACCACCTGCCCTTCCAGCATGCCATCCTCTCCCATTGTCCCACCTATACCCAAACCAGTGCACACTCCCTCCTGAAACCTGATCAAACCCTGCCTCTGCCTTGACTTCTAGCTGCTCCCCTTCTCCCCAGTAGAATTAAAACTCTGGAAGAGGGAGATCTTGTTTTATGTCTCCCCTATAGGCTCTCTCAGGCTCGCCATTACATGTGCTGAACCATGGAACAGTCGCTCAGGGAAGGAGTGAAGTCATGGAAACCAGGCCGAGAGTACAGGGCAGTAAAGCATGGGGTCAGGGAGGACACGGGCAGCCGGGCCGGGCCAGCCTTCCAGTGTTCCTACTGAAAACAACCCTCCTGCTCACTGGGACTTCTAAAGAAATGCATTCCCTCATATGATGTGTACCCAAGCCCAGGAGATAAACAGCACAGGCATTTGAATTAAGTCTTTGAATCTGCATATAATAGGGTCACCAAGGCATTTTCATGTCTCATGAACATCTCTTTCATATCTTTTGTTTATTCTCCACTTGACTACTCTCTCCTGTCCCCCCTTGTCCCCTCTTGCTGTCCCTTTTCTCCTTCTGTTTTCATGGCATGCATATTCTATTACTTCCCTACTTTTATAGATAAAAAACCAGAGGCCCCAAAAGTTTATGGGATTCACCCAGACAGTCCTAGGAACAAACTCTACCACAGGCCCTTAATTTCTCACCTTCATGCTAAAGAACCAGGCAGCTGTGATGATCCATGCAAAGCTCACAGGGAGTGAGAAGCAAAAGGCTAGAACCCAGTCATGGACAAACACCACCCGCTTGAGTCTCAAGGGGATAGGATAGAGAATGATTGAGCAGCATGCCTGGTCGCCCTCTGGCCTCAGTGGTGCACGGGCACATACAGACACACACATGTGCATATACATAAACATTACACACACACACGCACGCATATACCATGAACATTGCACACACACACATGCATATACCATGAACATTACACACACACACACACATACACGTGCTTATACCGTGAACATTACACACACACACACACATACATACACGTGCTTATACCGTGAACATTACACACACACACACACACACACATACATACACGTGCTTATACCGTGAACATTACACACACACACACACATACATACACACGCATTTGGAGATACTTTTTTATTATAACAGATTTTAGGCCTGGTAAGACAATGGAATTTTAAAGACAATATCCTTTCATTCCAGAGATAGAGTAAACTGCAGCTAAAACTTGAAAGTCTTCACTGGGCAACTGATTTCATTTTAGAAAGATGTAAGATGACTCTCCTTACTCCAGCCTCCTCCCTCAGGAGTTCTCATTTCACGGAAAAGGTCTGAGGATTGGTGACAATTATTCTGTCATGTCTAAAGGCATACCAAAATTACTATGGGAGTGGGGACTGAGGTAGATATCCCACAGATGTGAAAGACAAGGCCTTGCAGGTCTGTGATTTGTACGCATATCTTTGACCATCAATTTCTTCATTTATAAAAGAAATTCTCGTAATTCCCTTGTTTACATGTCAGAAGTTATGGAATGAATGGGAAAGGAAAAGACAGCCTGAGAACACGCCCTAAGGTAACCGTGTGTGCTTCTGAATAAGATAAGCTTCTCCCCCATCTACCACTGTGTCCAAACCCCAGCTCCTCCTCCAGGAGGCCCTGCTGATGCTGCTGGCTTCTTACTCCTTAGACAGGAAGGCTTGGCTGTGCTACCTGTCCCTGCACTTGGTAATACAAAACTGAAGAATTTTCTTCAAAATACATAGTTGTTCAAAACTCATTGATGATTTCCAATTATTTCCGAAAATAGAGTAAAACACTGACATCCCCTTCACATCTGTCCTTGCCTATTCCCAGTGTGACAAGGCATTCACACTTCGTCCCCCTCTGCTTGATCCCCACAAGACTGTTGCCCCAAGAGTCCTTCATTGCCATCTCACACTCAAGGTCTCCTACAGGTCACTCAGGAAGCCCTGGCCCAGGCCCTGATATAATGGGAATGTGTGGAAACCCGTAATTTCCCTCAGAGCACTTATTACCATTCAACATTAAACATTAGCTAAACCTCTCCACACCTCCCCATCAGTAAAGTTCCTGGTGGCAGGGATTATTTTTACTCCAACTTTGTTATCTTGATGCTTTTTTTAAAAAAAAAAGAAATTAGTAATTAAACCAGGCTTGGATACTAACCTTGTGGTCTCTGAGTTAAAACTATTATTGGGAAAGAGAAGGAGAGGGAATCAACCCGGCAGGTGTCAGGGATTAACTTGGTACATTTGTATGAATTATATACTTTACCCATCTCCAAAACTCTCCTAGATACTAGGAGTCTCCCTCTGCTGCCATACCAACCCATGACAGACACGGTAGTTTACACTGGCAAGGTTTACAAGCAAAGTATAAACATGCCATTTAGTGGATTCTACATATGATACAGGAGCCTGCCTTCTAATGGAAAGATCGCAGCCTCTCTGAGCACCCCACTGCTAAGGGAACCTCAGCAAACATTACAACAGAACTTGGCAAGACCCCCATCCCCAACATGGGGAGAGCAGAAAGAGAAAAAGAAAAAACCTTTCATCATCATCCATAATTCTTTAGTCTAGGTGCTTCCGTTTCCCTCCCCCCTCCTCATCACTTCCCACTTGCAACTCCAGCAGACAGAGGAGTGGGACGGCACCACGCCATGCATGCCAGGGGAGCTTATGACACGTTCGAACAAGACTAATCATGGTAGATGTTTGGTGTCTGTTTTATCCTTTTATCCTGGTTTTGAAGAATGTAATTACTCTGGCAATGTAATTCAAGTACAAATAGAAGCATGCATGCCTGGGTTTCTCGGGGCTCTGGCTGTTGCTACTGCTCTTCATTTTAGGGGTCTTAGAAACAGAGTGGCTCAGGGGGAGTTTAGTGTAAGGCATGTTGAGGGCACACTGAGTATGAGAACGTTTGATTGAGGAGGGAAAACCTCAGCGAGGTCTCAAAAACAAAACTTTAGAACTTTGGACTAAAGACTACAAATCTTGTACTTGTGGCGTTTCTTCACAGTCTGCACAGTAAGGACTAGTCACTAGTAAGTGACTGCACAGTAAGTCACTAGTAGAGGTCAATGGTTGAGGGGGCCATAAAGCCAGCTTGGGAGTTAGGAGCACTGGGTGCTCTTCCAGAGGACCTGAGTTTGGCTCTCAGCACCCTCATGGCAGCTCACAACTGTCTGTAACTCTAGCTCCAGGGGATAAAACGCCCTCTTCTGGCCTCCTTAGGCAACATATACACATGACACCCATACATAAACACAGATACCCATACATGTAAAATAAAAACAAACAAATAAATCTCGGAAAAAGAACTGACAATTAAGGAGTAACTTAGGGATCATGAAGACCTAGGAATGAACGAGACATTCAGCATGTTGCTGAACCAAGGCTACCCTCAGACTCTTCACTTGTAAGAAAAACAAAGATGGACGTTTCAGGAAGGCTCAGTCAGTAAAGCACTTGCTCTACAAGTGTGAGAATTTCAGTTCAATCCTCAGAACCCATAGAGAAGTTGGGAAATGCATGCTTGCAATCCCAGCACTGTAGAAGCAGAAGCGTGAGAATGTCTTGCTCACTGGCCCCCAGTCTAGTCTGACTGGTAAGTTTCAAGCTAATGGGAGACTATCTAAAATGAGGGAAATGGCTTTCTTCACAATGACACCAAAGAGTTCTGGACCTTCACATACATGCACATATACCTGTGCTCACATGTGCACAGAGTACATAAAAAGCAAGTAAAATGGACAAAGAAGCAGTAGCTAGCTCACAGTGCTGTGAGCGCTAACGGAGACACTCTGCAGCTGGCTCTGCCTTTGCCACATAATAACCCTAGAGACACGTTAATGATTAGAATATTATCAGACTCAGAAGTAGGCAGAACAGAGATAACCATATCTCCGTGGGCCACCTCTAAGTGAGCTTCAGGCAGCTGCCCTAGTCACGTACAACCCACGTGGATGTGAATGTGTGTCAAACAGTAGCAAATCCTGTTAATTCACAGTGTAATTAAATGTCTGGCAGAATACTGTACTTTGTAATGCAGTTTATTGTTCTTCCAAACTATAATTTAAGAAGCAAATTATATTTGAGCTTTCTAAAGCACCTGGTCCATAAAAGAATTCACACCAGTTCTTAGCATAAAATTCTACATCCTATGCAGAATCCATGAAGTCAAAAAGATGCTCATGTTTCAGAATGCAATCTAACTCGGGAATGGGCTGAGTCCTGCCCTTGATGTATCTGGGAATAAAGTCTTACTAGACCACAACAATACTGTGCATGTGTGTGCAGTCATGACGAGGATTGTTTGGCCCACAGATCGTACCTTATTTACTCTGTGACTTTTACTGAGGAAAACAACAACAACAGAAAAACCAAAAAAACACCAAACAAACAAAACCATGCTGGAGATGTGGGGGAAAATTAAAAACATATTAAAACGTCCAACTTTACTAGAGTTTCTTCTTAGTACAAGCCCCATTGGGGAAAAGGTAATGCTTAACTTTACTCATGAAGTACAAGGTTAAAAAAAAAGGCTCTACCCCCACCCCATATAAGGTGAATGGCAGGACCTTAAAGGTTGCGGGTATTTGAGCTCCAGAGCATGCTCACTGTGTCAGTGGCCGCTTGCCTATGCCTCCCTGACTGTGGGATTCTGCACAGTGGTAAGACTCACGTGGGCTCTGTCGTCACTCTTGGTTGGTATTGTTCTGGGTCCTTGCCCTGGTGTCTCCTCTGCAGCTGCTTTCCTGGTGACATTCTGAGGCTCCAGCTTCTGTAGTTCTGGCTCAGCACAGTTCTGTGACTTTGTTCTCAAGCTATTGGTGATTTCTGCAGACTGAGCTTTCCTGGCGAGAAACAAAGGGGAAATGAGCAAAACATCCTTCAACAGGAGCAGGCCTTCCGAAGCAGATGTCTGCAATCCAAGCCAGAAGAAAACAGCAGCAGCTTGCTGGTTGTAATGCTTATCATCTGGTAGGTCTTTGACCAGCACTTTAAAAACATTACCTAAATCTTCATAACACCATCTGAGACTGTCCTTGCATTGTAATAAAAGGTTCAGAGAAATACTATAATTTACCCAAGACCACATCATGGTTTTGTCAGGATTTGAACCCAGGGCTACCTAGCTCCTGGCTCAGCTAGGCTGCCAGTACATGTTGCTTTCTTACGGCTATCCAAAGACTATCCCCTGCATTGCTGTTTTATAAGCTCATTTATACTTTTGATCTCATGAGAATTGGAGTGAGACTCTATTAGTCTTTGGGCGCTGAAGTTGGTTCCCCACCTCTGTTCAGCTCACCCGCTCAGAGTGGGGCTGCCCTGAACTAGAGGAGGGTACCCAGCAGAGATGATAATCACCTGCCTCTGTTCCAAGTCACTCATGTGTCCAGTTGACTGTGTCGATTTCCCATGAAACTCTCACTGCCCCTAGAAGAGGTTCAGACTCCTATGCCCAGCCCTCAGAGTACTTTAAAGCATCACTCCATCTCTAGGGGTTTATATGGTGTACCCCAAGCACTCAGAAGCTTTCACCACTCCCCACAGAGCTGTTCAAAATCCTGACTACATCCTCTAATTTCTCTCCTAACCTTCTATAGCTGATACCCAACTCTTCTTCAAGGCTCAACTCAGATTTCCCCTCTTCTATGCTGCAGAATGCTGGACTCCCACCTGGAGCAAGGGGATTCTGTTTACACCTTAGCCAAGCCTCCTTCTGGGCACAGCCTGCATCGCAGCAGCTGGTTGTGTATTTTTGCCTTGTTTCCTTCCTAGGCTGGAATGAATTCTTCTGACTCCCTCTGCATTCCTGGCGCCTGGCATAGCTCAGACTCTGCCATCCAGCTGCCCACAACTGGTTCAGTTCTCACAAACACACCTGACACTTGGCTACATCCTGTGCCGCTGCTCCAGGAAGATGCTAACCTAACCAAGCAGAGGTGGAGCAGGGGCAGCCAGCATGCTCAAGCAAATCAGCCCTGGGATGTCTGTGAGAGCCGAAGCAGTTGTTGGGTAGCATTGCAGGCCAGAAAGGTATCGCTGAAAGCTCGAGTGAACTTCCTGGGAAGATCTAAAGTCATCTTCTGACCCTTGAGTGTCACTGTGTTCTCCTACCACATGCTGAAAGCAAGAGGTTTCGATACAGTATGTTGCGGCTGAATGTGAAATGCCCCATAGGGGCCGGGCAGTGGTGGCGCACGCCTTTAATCCCAGCACTTGGGAGGCAGAGGCAGGCGGATCTCTGTGAGTTCGAGACCAGCCTGGTCTACAGAGCTAGTTCCAGGACAGGCTCCAAAGCCACAGAGAAACCCTGTCTCAAAAAAAAAAAAAAAAAAAAAAAGAAAGAAATGCCCCATAGGCTGGCGAGGCTGGATACTTGGTTCTTGGTGATGGGGCTATGTGGGAATGTTGCAGAACCTTTACGAGGTGAAGTCTCATTGGAGGGAGTGTGTCATTCAGGCCAGTATTGATGTCTTATACTCCAGCCCCATTTTCTGCTCACCCTGCCCTCTGACCGCAGGTGTAATGTGACCAGATCCCTGCCACTGTGCCTCCCCAGCCACGATGGATTCTATTCCTTTTTAACTTTGAGACAAAGAAACCTTTACTTCCTTGAGTGGCTTTTGTGAGGAATTCTGACACAGCGGTGAAGAGAAGGAACTGATACACACTGCCCTTTAGCATGCAGCCTGGCGCAGCTGGGGCGCAGCTCGCCTACCTGAGCTCCGAGTCCTGCGCTGCTCTCAGGCGGGCCCTCTCAGCAAGGATCTCATCGCAGAGCACGTCGTAGGGCTTGTCTAGATGGTGTTCGCCCATCACCCAAACCCACACCTTCTTGTCAGCGCCCAGCTTCCAATGGACAGATTTGCCATTCTCTGCAAACGAAACAAAATTTGGGTTGAACAAACTATTTATTGTATATTATGTTATTATGTGTCCTGATCACTTTAGTATTTTCCAGTCTTGGGTTGGAGTGGTAAAGCAAAACACTTCCAACCTACTTAGGAGCAAACAGTGACGCTAGGGGCTGTGACAGCTTCTTCACAAATATGATGGGCCTGGTGCTTCCACCTGCCAGTGCTGAGAGAGAATGACCTCATTCATGGCGTTCATTATCCTTTAGGGTAAGAGAGTGACCTGGCATCAGGAGTCACCCAGAGCTGAGTGTTTGCTCAAGCATTTGGCATTTGCACTACCGTCACAGCACTTAAAACAAGCGTTTTAGAGTTAGAATGGTTTCATTCAAACATTAGCCTTGCTACGTACCAGCTATGTGATTTAGGAACATTCATATCTTTAAGACTCGATTTCCTCATCTGTAAAATGGGAACACCAACATCCATTACAATGATGGCTGTGAATAGCGGACATGCCAAGGATAACAGGAGTTCAGCAGAGGTCACCGGCTATCACCAGCCAGCCTATTACTTACTTACAGGGCTGCCTGGAGATTCACACCAGCATGTGAGAAGATAATACGACCTGGATAGTATGACACTTGGTGACTTAAATAACCGCATGTACAATTGGTACCAGGGGTTGTATTACATCTAGTTTCTGAGCTCCAGAAATGTAGCCAGATGGGACCAGGGAAATGTAACGTGTGATTAGGAGAGGCCAAGAAATACAGTCCTTAAACTAAAGGGATGGATATGGGGTCTGCTCAGGTCACTGTGGTCCACAGTTAGATCTAGCCGATGCCTTCAGACCAGCCCCGGGTGCTGAGTGTATGAAGGGGATGCCGCAGATGCTGGCCAACGCTGTATCCCTTAGAAGTCCACACTGGGCTTGCCTCCAGGCTTCTGCTAAGCAGAGGAAGCTTTCCGGTCAAGCGTTCATGTACTATTGGCCCACTT
The DNA here is from genome assembly GCA_902806775.1 of Microtus agrestis. Taxonomy (NCBI): domain Eukaryota; kingdom Metazoa; phylum Chordata; class Mammalia; order Rodentia; family Cricetidae; genus Microtus; species Microtus agrestis. Next base: position 77,042 of record CADCXT010002769.1, read on the forward strand.
CCGAGTGCTGTCTCTGGTCGCATTACCAAAGTGGGCTGCCAAACTTGATCTCTGCTTTCTGCTCTTCTGCAGATAAATGATCTCATCCCGCGGCCTCGGGAGTGCTAAGAACGGTTGAGGAGAGTGGGGCAGATTTGTACAATCTTTACCACGGGACCTAAACACCAGAAGGAACTGCCTTAACCCTGTTTTCACAGGTAGAGACACAAGTGATGGGGGATCCCGGGTAGAAGGGGAGATGGCACCCTGAGTGTTCTCCTGGCAATAGGCCCAGGCGCCAACCCTTGCTGGTCTTGCAGTTTCAGGACATGCCATATGTTAACTCCAGAAAGTTGTCATACCTCCTAAAATTGTCTTTATTACACACTCCCGAGGCCAGCTTTAGTGTTTTACTATGCCCACCTCTCGCCCTTCACTTAGGTAACCCTCCGCTGTTATTAACAACAGGAGGCCGACAGCTAGAGCCCACAGTGGTAGGGTACCAAAAGAGCAAAGACTGGGAGCCCAGAGAGTCATTGTTTAGCTGGGAGACCGTATGAACATCCCCAAAACGGTTTTCATAGAGTCTTCAGGTCGCAGGTGGCAATGGTGACTCTGGGGGACAAGATCTTGCCCTAGGATGGGACGGACAAAGCCTAGAACTGCAGGTGACCAGTGGAGAGTTTGACAAGAGCTCAGGAAGCTGAAAAGGGCCACAGAGAAACCACATCTCCAGAATTCCCCGAGAGAGAGAGTGAATCAGGTTGAGACAGGCCAGGTGGGCTTGAAAATTACCATACCCATATTATCTTCTAAATCACTGAACTAGCAGACTCACAGAGAGAAGGAAACCTTGGAGAAGCATGAGCTTCATTCATTCAGAATCCAAAGTGTTTATAAATTTATGCAAGTGAAGAATTCTGATTCCCCAAATAACCGTGTAAGGTAGAATATGGTGGGGAAAGCACACAGCCATGCAGATGAGAGGGAAGAGAAGGGCGGTACTAGGTGATGCTCAGGGACCAGGAATGCCGGAAATCCAGGAGCAGGCAGGTAACTGGGAATGGTGAGAACCGGCTCAGGCAGCAGGAATGTGTTCTAGAGTCCTTTGGTGACGAGCAAAGAGGATTCAGCTGTTTGCACAGCAAACATTGCCAGAATAGCTGTACATCCTGGCACTACTCTAAGGACCTCGGGGACAGAGAGAGCAAAGCTGCGCGGGAGAGCTCCTCAGACTGAGGAAACAGGCGGGGCTGTCCCTGGGCTGCTGGGAGGTATCCAGGATGCCAGGATGAAGGTCAACAGGGAAAGGCTGCAGAGGTAGGTCAAAGGAAAGCCTTGGCTGGGATGTGGCTCAGCTGGAAGGGTGCTCACCTACATGACTGAGACTCTGGGCTCAGTTTCAAGCACAGCCACAATCAGGTGTGGTGGTTCACACCTGTTCGCCCAGCACTTGAGAGGTAGAGGCAGGAAGGTCGGTTCAGTGCTAACCTTGGCTACTTAGGAAGCTGAACTTCATTCAGTCTGGGATATGTGGGACCTTGTAACTGAAAGAGGAGGAGGAAAGAGAAAGGCAGGGACTAGGCATGCAGAGTCATGTGACTCCGAACACACCCTTTACAGAAAAGGTATAAACTGAGGACTTGTGAATGCAGCATACGCAATATCTCTCTTACAGTCTAACACCACCCCCCATTCTGGATTTTCCGTCTACCTCGCCTGGAAATTATGTGCACACTTAAATCTGCATGTGGAGGGAGGGAGTTTGTATAGCACTCCACATAATTACAAGGTCTCTTGTTTCTCCAGTCTTTGAACTGTGACTGTACAACCACAGGTCTCTTATGATTGTTATCTCAGGGGCTCTTACAAAATTTTTTTTTTTTTTAATTTATTTTATTTATTAAAGATTTCTGTCTCTTCCCACCGCCCCCTCCCCCCCCTCCCCAATCAAATCCTTTCTTAAAACCAGCTTTTCTAGAAAAGTGGGTCCATCTCGTTTGGGGACTACATCATAAGTCACTCCCAAGCAGAGACTTGTAGTCACACCTCGCTCTTCAGAGAAGTGTTTTCTCTGGACGAAGAGGTTCTCCCTCCTTGGAGCCATATGCAAACCCTCTAAGGAGGCAGTGCTAGAAAATGTCATATACAAATTGAGGGTCACATCTCTTTCAGGGAAACAGCCAGACTACTCCAGTCCTATGCCCTGATTACAGGATTACACTGCTGTGTTTGCTGTTTCCTATGCATTGGGTCCAGCAGGATACAAGCTTCCTGTGACAAGCCAAGGACACGTTACAGTAAACCCTTCCTGGGTTATACCAATCACTATATATAACCCTAGGCTATTCCTAACCCTTCTTTATCACGAGTCCATTGAGTTCCACGAAAACATTTCACCAAGATAATAAACTACAGCACATTGGAAGAATTCAGTACTGGTATGTATGACTGCCAAAAATAGGGCTCCTACAAAGGTACTAAGACAGCCAACAATCCTAAGATTTTTCTGCACGCTGCTGCCCCAGAGGTCTCTGGAGTATTTTCCACTGCTCTCCTAAGAACCCTTAGCCTCAGGCAGAAACCCAATGATGAATGTCGGCTGCCAGGAAACTCTGAGTCCTCATATGATGGTCCGTGTGCCTTCTGACTGGTGGACGTCTACACCATACTCATCTTTACAGACGGCCAGAGGCCATTCCTAGCTATATTTTATTGTGAGGCCATGGCAGTTCAGAGAAGGAACTTCAACATGATACAGCCATACTAAGAGAGGGATTTAAACCAGATCTGTGACGGCAAAGCCTGTGCTTAAAGAATATTTCTAATGTGTGAACCAAACCGAAATACTGAGAGTGGAAAGGGAGCCAGCAGCTAACAGGTGAGCTGGGTTGACCTACATTAAGGTTAATACAGTGTTCTTTCTCGTCTCATAGGGTGAGATATGGGTATGAACGGGCAGATCGGTCTCTGTTCATTTTAACAAAGGCCAAGGCAAATTTCTATCAAGTCTTCCTCAAATTACTGTTTTTTTTTCTCCTATAATTTCTAATCCTGCTAAATGTGCTGGAGTTACTAACTCCAAAGTCATTTTTAACTTAATAAAATTATATGTCTATTTTAGAGAGAAAGGTGGGTGACATGTCGGACACCACAGTCCCAGAAGCGACCGGCAGATGGCTGAGTGAGATTTCCAATCGAGAAAGGAGACAGACGCGATAAATCAAGACGGAAGAGTGTGGGATCTAAGGGCAGCACGAGGAGTGCAGAATGCAGCAATCGCCTGGAAGGCATGCGATACCAGGGAGCTCAAAGGAAGGCAGACAAGATGCTGAGGAAAGAGCTCTGATCAACCTCTCAAAATAGACTGGGGATTTAACTGGACTCAAATTCAATGCTGGTTCCAGCTCTTATTCATAGGAATTGCATCTTTCCATTTGTTTCTTTATTTGCAAGAATAAAGGGGACAACACTGACCTCACCAAGTTCTCACAAGAATTAAATGAAACAGTTTCAATGAAAAGCACAAGCTTGCTACATTATAACAGACTAATACCCTGGGAGGGGAAATCGCCAAAGAACAGAAAAGGCAAAGTAAAATCTGTGAGATTTAGTGACTGAGGATAGGGAAGGCCAGATGGGAGCCACAATGTCTCCCTGCCATCTGGCTTTAGTGACAAGGAACAGAGCAGAGCCATCATGACAGACTGAGAGACAGGACCAGAGGTTATGAGGAACTATAGGAAAAGTTGGGAAGAGTTTTCTTTGTGGTGAGCTTGCAGGGCCATCTGGACGGAAACTCTGGTGCGGTAATGACAAGCAGACCAAAGCTTGGTGAAAAGTCTTTTGGCCATATGGGTCTGAGCATGCTGTATAGAGGAAAAGGAATCAGCTATTTGTCTAGCTAACATATCCAGAGACCCCGCTGCATTCCAGCTCTGCTCTGTGGAACCCTTGCTTCCTGGAAACGGAGGACTAGCTAAAGGAACGTGCCAGCGCTAACAATAAGAGTCCAGCAGACAGAGATGGATCCAAGCCTTGCTCATTGTCCTATAACTGTAAAGAGACACCATGCCCAAGGCAACTCTTCCAAAAGAATCTATTTAATTGGGGCCTCGCTGAAGGATAGTCCATTATCGTCATGATGGGGATCATGGCAACATGCATGGTGCTGGAGCAGCAGCTGAGAGCTACATTGTGATCCACAGACAGATAAGGGGGGCGGGTGGCAATGCTAGGACTGGCTTGGGCCTTTGAAACCTCAAAGCCAATGTTAGTTATACATCTCGTCCAGGAAGGAAAGTGGGGAGTGGAGAAAGGGAGCGGGAGGGGTTTAAAAAAGAGTGAAGAGGGGCCACAGGTCTTTTATGGTGCACCGGCAGAAGTAAGGCTCTGTACTGAACAGAGAAATCCTTTCAAACAGTTATATTCCCTGGTGACTAAACATTCAAATATATGATCCCATGTCAGCCATTCTCATTCAAACCACCATGAGTATCTCAGGCACATTTATCTCAAGGGCAGATAGAGATACCGTCCCAGCCACCAGATCCTCACCTGGGCTTTGGCCTCCTAGCCTCAGCTTCATTAAGAGGCAATGATAAACAGTGCAGGGGAACCACATCTTCTGCTTGTGGCTCTGTGACAAAGCACACAGGAAAAGCGCCGCCTTCTGTTTTAGATGCTTGCGAGGCATCTTTAATAACTGCTCCGAAGTCCCCTGTTAAGCTTGTCATGTACCACGTTTGCTCACAGGACCCATTTGTGGAGATAGAATCCAGGGTCTATTCCAGCTGTTTGCCCAAGGCTAGTTAATTCATGACAGAGCTTCCCTTTCCTTGTCCATAAAATGTAAAGAGTACTTCGCGCTGCAGGCCTGGCTGCTAATGGTTAGTAACATGCTGCAGCACTGGGCTGCGAGTCTGCATGAGACAGCGCAGGAAACACTAGCTGGGGTTCCTGTGTCCAAATGGGGGCCACATCCATAGTGATGACTGTTCTAACATTCTGACACCTAAAAACGGCTGAGATTAACTCAAATAATGCATCTAACCCACGATAGCCCAATGTCTTTCCTACTCCTCAAATCTGGTAATTTATACCCCTTTTCCCTAAGCACTGGAAATAATCCTGTTTCTTCTCATGCTAGGCAGCCACTCTGAGCTATATTTCAAGCCCCAGCCATTTCAAAGCATTTTCCCATTTTCAAGTATGTGTGTGTGTAGTTTATGTATGTACACATATTACATGTGTGTGTACATGCATGTAGGTTCTCTTGAAGATGTATGCATGTATCCATGACCCAAGGCTGAGGTCAGGAATCATCTTAAATGTCTCTTCTACCTTATTCAGAGAGACAGGGACTCAGTGAAACCCAGAATTTACCAATGCAGTTTGTCTAGCTAGCCAGGTTACCCTGGGGGTCCCCTGCCTTTGCCTTTCAAGACTGAAATTGCAGATGGGCTGACAAGACCCCTCAGAATTCGCACAGATTCTGGAGATCTGAACTCCAGTCCTCACGTGTGTACAGCAAACACTTCAGTAAGTGAGCCATCGCCCAGCCCACATTTTCCTTTTTATCTGAGGCAGGGTCTCACAAAGCTCTCTAGGCTGCTCTTGAACTCACTCTAGAGCCTAGGCAGGCCACCTTTCTCGGGCTCCCAGGAAACATCCATTACACAACTATAGCACTGAGATCATCATTCCACATTCATCAAACCTCAATTCAGAGTAGTGGTGCAGCCATGGGTGGCTCCTTGCTACAGTGCTCAGACGCCATGGTTATCACTTAGCAAACACAGTCTGTCCATGACTATCTCCTGCTTTATGAAAGACAGTGTCTTGTGAGGATTCGGAAAGTATCTGGTCTATTGTTGGTTAAATCCCTGATGCTGATTATTTTCTCAGCCATTCTGACATTAATCTTAAGAGCCTAGAAAGGTGGGAGAATGCCACTGTGGTTTGTGTTTTTATAGAGAACAGAACTTTTGATGTGATGAGGACAATGGAAGAAAGGAATGGGGATAAGACAGATTCAATAACAAGGGCAACCTCCAAAGCCATGGCTGGGCTGTGAACTGTGAGCAGGAATAGCTCCTAGGCTGGGACGAGCTGGAGGCAGGCAGGGCTTGGGACAGGCAGGATGCATATGCCAGACAGAGGAAGACAAGCCTGGGAGGCCAAACATGATGCTTCTAGGCTTAGCAATCCACAGCTCAGACAGTGCCCTTGGGCAGCCACAGGGCACCACGATGCCGCTTTGGACCACTGTGGCTTCAGCTCCAAAGGCTGGGCAAGATTAAATATGAGAAGCACTTGCTTTCTAGAGAAAATGGACATTTTTTCCCTGCTCTCTGGTCATGAGAAGAACTGGTTTAATGGCAGCATCTTCCCCCAAGTGTTAATGCATTTAAAGGAGTAATAAGCATTTGATAAGCAATACTGAGAGAACTTCCGCTGTTTTATGTCAGCATATTAGCAGACTACTTCTACAATCATTCAACTAAAAAGGTAATTTTTTAAAGGTGTATTCAAAACTCTGCAAGGAAGCAGTTAAGCAAAGATATTGAAATAATTTTGTTTAGTTATCTGAAGGAAAGCTAGTCAGTAAACTTGAGAAAACCAGTTTAGGACCAGGCGCAAGCACTCTTCCTGTCTCACAGTCCCAAAGTCACCCCACTAGACCAACAGATGAGGCTTTCAATGAGCAGGGTGCCCTGGAGGAGCCAAGCTGTTTGATAAACTGCGCCTGGGGACGCCAGGAGGAGAACAGGTCAGCCAGCCCCAATGCTTCAGCTCACCGTTACTGCTTGAAGGGAAAGTTGCAATCTGGACAGTGCAATGTGAAATCCCACAGACCTGAGCACGCATGCAGCTTTCCATGCATAAGATCTCTGAGGGTTATATTTGCTTGTTTTGTCCTATAACACTGGGCAGCTAGTACTAACACTGCAGACATTTTGAGAGGATAAGACACAAGGTACGTGCTTTTCAGAGCATCTAAAACACCAGTAAGATATTGCTATGCTCTCTTTTTAATGTTGTACCCAGGACCTTTTGGTTACTGGTGTGGTGCTGTTGTGGTAGTGCCACTTGCCATTGCAAGCACACTCACCCTGATCTATACCCCAGCCCTTAAACTGCATATGTTGTATGAGGTAATAATCAGACTACTCATATTTGTTTTTCTTATCAGCATATAGACCTCATAAAAAGAATTTTAGTTATAGTAGGGAGGCAAAGGCCACAAAACTGATTTCCACTTCCAATCTGTGTATCTGGCAAGCACGCCCGTGGGATTTTCTCACCTATTGAAATCCTGTGCGGTCTTATAAAATTTTACTTTTCCTGGCTTGATAAAAAAATGAAGAGGAATTAAGCATGAATATCTCAGTGAGTGACCTTGAACACTGTGTGCCTGTGTGAGAGTGTGTGCACGTGTGTATGTGTTTAGTTAAGTACTGATCCATGGCAGACTCTGTGTGTTGGGGGATTAATGTGCACTTTCTATATCTGTGCGAGTATACATTTAGGTCAAAATGAATGAAGAGTTTCTCCCCTGATGGTCTCAAAAGAACCCTTTCAAACTCCTAGGGATTCATTCAGCCAGGAAGAAGATCATTTGAGAATTATTCCACACTAAACATATGCATGATTGCCATTTGCTTTCTTTAAGCAAGTTCCTTGCATTTTAACAGGCATTTCTTTAAAATGGTCACTTTTAGTACCTGAGGTTGATGGCGCATGGTCAAACTTGCTGCGTAATTGCTGCAAACGTACTTTGCATTGTGCTGGTAAAGTGCTAAGGGGGATAAAGGCCTTCCTCAAGGCACCACAAGTCAAGATTGAGGAGGCTTCTTGTATTTTGGAGGTGCTGGGATGGATATGAGAATCTCATGTTAGGCAAGTGCTCTGTCACTGAGTTACACCCCCATTCCTCAGCACCGACTTCATGACACCTTAATGATCATCTGATTTTAGAGAAAAGATGTAAACATATATACCTCATGGTAAGTTTTCTGTGTTTACGTGTGAGCCGATGCAGGCTTCCAGCTAACAACCTGACTTAAGGGGTTGAGTAGCATAGGATCGAGCCACGAAGTCGCAGCTCATGTGGCCAGCTAGGGAGAGATGTGAGCCCTCACAGCAAGGCGGCGGGCCTTCTGCTACCACACTCGCAGCGCAGAGGCGGCTACATTTACCTTTCTTTGGCCTGGATTTCACTGGCAAGCACTCCTTTCTTTCCATGGCTGCTTCTCTTTCTTTCCATCGTCGGATCTGCTCCTCTCTCATCTTGTAAAACAAGATCTGCTTCTGCTCTTCGCTGAGCTCTGCCAGCAGCTCAGGGTCTATGAACATGTCTGACAGTATCTGTTTCAGCATGCTTGCTGATCGCAAGAACGTCTACACCTGCAGAAGAAGCTTCTGGAAATGACGTATGCTACCAGCAGGCTGTGACTTGGGCACCTTCGCAGAGCGTGGAACACCTGACAATAACGACCCACTGGGACAGGAACTCAGCAGAGAGGTTTCTTTCTTAAATGCTGTTCAGTGTGGACAAACCTGCAAAGAATATAACAGCCCAAATCAGGCAATAAAATGTACAGATTCTAGACGGAAGCAGGCTAGTAAAGAAAGCCAGGAGGGAACACAATGTAGTTTTCTATTTCAAAGAGAAAGAAGAGAAAAGCTCAGAGTTTGTATATCCTGTATTCCATAATAGATAGTTTATCAGGAAAACCCTAACTTTGAACACGCTGATCTCAGGAAAACAGAAATTTAAGAGAGGTTTGTCTGGAATCCTCCAGAACACATCAGGGCCTCCCAACTGCCAACAGCATGGCTGAAAAGAAGCAACAATAATAACAATAACCAAAGGTCACAGGAGGGAATAAAAATATCCTCCCCGAATTTCAAAAGAAAATATCACATTTGAGATATTTTCAGAGGAACAGAGCCATTCTCAGAGGAGTCAAAAGAAGGAATAAATGAAAGCCTGCTGTCCTGCTTCCCGTCTCTCCAGCACTGCATAGACACGACTGTGTGCTTTCTCCTTCACAAACGACATTTCCAGATAGTCCCGCAGAGCCAGGAGAGCAGTGCAAGCACAAAAGAGAACACGCATGAACATTCTGGAAGATTACCAGTTCTTTCCAGGAACATAATTTAGCGACAGAAGTTTCAGGTGGATACTTGGGGGAAGCAGAGGTCACTGGCCTCTGCCTTTGATTTATAAGTTTATCAGGCAATTCTTTCAGAGAGAGGCTGAGGACCTGGGCAAGCCTGGGGTCACAAAAGCAGCACCACAGGTGGCGATTCCTCTAGCTCTATTTTACTTGGTTTTATGTGATTTAATGTTTTCTGATGCCAAACCTTCAGACTGTCTGTCCATTATATGCGTGCATTACAAATGCACATATATACACATATGTATGCCACAGGGGACAATCTCGGGCACTTGACCTTGTCTGAGAAAAGATTTCTCTTTTTCTTGTTAAGCACTTTGTAGACCAACCATGCTAGGTGACTAAAAAGTTCTGGGGAGTCTCCTGATTCCACCTTTCATCCCACCAGAGGAGCAATGGGATTTGATGCCACTGCATGTGGGATCCTAATAAATTCTCATGCTTTCTTTCTCCACCCATGTCCTGGCCCCAAACTCCTGCACTTTTATCATCAGAGAGAAATCCGCAGTCCTTTGAGACAAGCTTGCTCAGTGGTCAGGTGCTCAGTACCTCGAAGCATTTAGATTCACTAAGTAAGTATTCCTCGTACAAGAGGGCCTTGAAGCTCCACATGCTGTTCCTACCTGCTGCCTAGCCTCTCCCACAGCACTTAACTACTGGAATTCAATGGAACATGATACTAAGAGGAAGGCTAAACAGCACTAAAACGGACGCCATGACTGTAACTCTGTCAGGCCTCTCCCTGTCAGGGCCCCTAGGTACGATTGCATACTGGTTTCCACGGGGTTATACAATGTAGAGTTGATGTCTTGTGATATTTTGGCTCCAGCACACCCTCACAGAATAGATCAAACCAAGACCATGCTAAAGGAAGAGTTTATAGAAGATATTCTTCTCCCACAGAAAGAATCTGGCTCTTCGGCACACGGGACTCCCAGGTCTTGAGGTAAAGGAGTAAGTAAATAAAGGACTCTTTGACATTCCGGGGTTATTCATAGACAGCTTCGTTCTGTGACCTCAGAGGCAGATGCCCACAGAACGGGGCAGACGGACAGAGGAGCTCTACAGCCTCTGCTCTAGCCCCAGTCTGTAATCACATGGACAGTATTAGAGGGTCAGAGAAAACTGAAAATCAAGTCCCCAAGAACCAAGGGTGCCTTCCTGTCATCCTGGCCCAGAGTCGCTGATCAGAGAGTCAGCACTTAACTCTTGCAGGCACTCACTTGAACACTTAGCAGCAGTCACGCCACTCTTGGAGTCCAGTCCCATTTTACAGGTGAGGAAGACAAGGACAGCCAAGAGGTTTGAAAACACTGAATCCACAGCTTGACTGACTGCTACAAATTTACTCGCCCAGCCCAGAAGCAGGGTGTGATTTCACTTTTAACATTTCAAAACAAAGATTAGAAAATCTCCCTGGTTTGAGAATTGCAAATGTGCAGATACCTTAACAAGTGCAAAAGCCCAACCCTAATCAACTGCAGATAAGCTTAGAGGAGGCCAGAGAAGAAAACACCCCACCCAGGAAGGAGGCGGAGCTGACTGCCACACTGGCCTCCCTCTGGTTCTCTGCCTGCCTGTTAGATACTTTGTGTCCCCAGTGCCCACTCCATGGCACTCTGTGAAGAGGTTCGCTAACTCCTTTTGTTTTGCCTCCTGCAGCAAACAGGGACTTCAGGCACTGAGGTTGATTAATCAGTTTTGTTTTGTGGTCCTGAGGATTAAACCCTGTCCTTTGCACATGCTAGGCAATTTCTCTGCTGCCGAGCTACAGCTCAGCCCTCAGTTTTGTTTTAGACTTCGAGACAGACTCTAAGTTGCCCAGGCAGTTTTGAATATACTGTAGACTAGGCAGGTTTTGGCCTTCTGTATTGACTGCCTCTGTCTCCCACGTAACAGAGATTATAGACCCTGACACCAGGGCCAGCTTAATCATTCTTAAAAAGCAGACAAGGGGTTCCTGGTGTCCTGGAAGAGTACGAAGGAAACCCAGCTAACAAGTGTCTGTGGGTGTTGACTCTGGGCACCAGACTGGACTGACTCACTCCGGAGGACTCTCCTCAAGCCTTCCCCGCGGCAGACCCCCAACCCAGCGTGCTCATGGGATACCACAAAGGACACCAGCTTGGACTCCCAGCCTCGCCTCCAGTGATGTCGGGAGGTCAATTGACATCTTTGGGCTCAGTTTCCCAATCCATAAAATTAGCCTGGGAATCTTTGTCACTCGTGGACCGTGGCATAAAAATCTACCTTGAAGTTCCCGAGACAAGTACAGGAACTCAAAAGGAGGAAATGTACAGTCGGGGTTTTCTTACTTTCACTCTGACAGGACACTCACTGCTGACACCCAGAGACCCAGTCATGTTTGGGTGTCATTCTGAGTGCAGTTGTTCAAGATGCAACACAAAGCCCAGCTCCACCAACTTGTTGGTCTTCTCCTGGGCACCGTTCTTGAAAAGGACAGATAAGCAGGAACAAGCCCACACCTGTAGCTTGCTCTGAAGCTTTCTAAAGAGTTCTAAATTTGGTTAAGTACCCAGGATACCTAAAGATCTGGTCTGACTTTCACAAGTTCTATTTTTTATATAACACAATTGTGTTTGTAATTAATATGGAGCCTAATAAATAATAATAATACCCAAACCACAGCCCAATCTATCATAAAAATACTGTGGTGTGTATACCAAGTATATCCCTAAAGTTAAGAACTAGTTTAAATTCGATTAACTTTTAAACATCTACATCTTTCTTCAGGCTTTGGGTTTTTTTATTCAGTTTTTTTTTCTTATTCGCTTCTATGATAATTTTGAGAATAAAATCAATTGCAAGTGGGGAAAGCTGTTGGATGCTTTGTAAATATTGTCAAGTACCTAGAAAGTCGCGCCAAATCTTCACTTAAGTATGTATTAATTAAATTTTGAAATTATAAATAATTACACTGTTTTGTTCCAGAGGCAAAGAGAAGCTTGTTGGAGAGCTGAGGAAGGAGCAGTTACACTGCTTCTATGGGACCACAGGGAAGAGCTTGAAAAAACCTACGAACACCTAAGACCCATGAAGCCCTGGGACAGGAGCGGCCCGGGATTGGCTCAGCTGTCTGGAGCTGGGTTCTGGATTGAGCCTTGATCCAGAACCGCAGGGAGGGGACACCACTCGTTCCTCCCTGTACCACGTGGGGGCGCCAGCGCTAGGGTGTCCCTGCACCGGTATGCGCTCACGGAGCTATGCGTGGGCTGAAACCGGTTTCCAGGGCTCTCTGTCTGGAAGGTTTCCCGGTCAGGAGAGACCCCTGGATCGGTGCTGATTTGCCGGTACTGCGGCCAGGACCCAGCAACTGCAGCGGACCCAGACCCTCGGAGGTGGCTTCTGTGGGTTGCACCTGCCCCAAACCGTTGTAAACACTCACCGCGTGCGCACACACACTGCCGGAACGCCACAACTTCCCCCGAAAGGCGCCAAGTCGCCACCGATTCTCCTCCCACTGGAGGCACGCGGCACATCGATCACAAGCTCCCCTATCCTCCGGCCACCACTCACCCGACCGAGGCTGCAGACACAGGACACCGGACACCGGCCGCCGCCGCGATCGCCGGTTCCGCTGGGCACCTGAGCCCGCCCTGTGCACAGTGGAGGAGGGACCGGAGGGACAGACGCGGGGGCCAAGGTCTCACCACCCTTCTAGCCCTGACCCCTGTGCTATTCCCCTCGCGCTGGAGACCCACCTCCCGAGTCCTACTGCCCGCTCACCCGGGTCACCTACCTGCTTAGGACCCTGAGCAAGGTGGCCCAAGCACCTGCCACCTTCAGATTGCCTCCGGCAGCTGTCCGGGAAAAGAAGGGAGGGTAGGCTGGGCAAACACTAGGGCCCAGAAGGACCTCAGCGTCCAGCTCAGAGCCCTGGCCCGCCCCGCCGCGCCCACATGCCGGGGTGAGTGACTGGGCGCTCCCTCCGTGCCCCACCCGGGTGCTGGAGAAGCTCCAGGGCCACTAGGCTAGGCTTGGCTGCCTCGGTCCAGCAACAGTAAGGCAATCAATCCTTGGTTAACCCAGAGCGCTGTCTGTATTCTGAGATGGTTTGTCCTGCCATCTCAGAGGAGTTCAAAGGACTTACTACAACAGCCTGGCCCTCTCCAAACTCAGCTTGCTAGGTGGAGGCCTCGGAGGCGGGCAGGCCCTTCTGGGAACTTGGGTCCCGCAGGCCAAGTTGGCTCTCTCCACTTCTGCGCCCACAATTCCACAGCTTGCTTTCCCCTTTCTCTTTTGTTGACATTAAGTAAATTATCAAACTCTGAGGCATGTGTTACTCCAGGTATGGCACGATCAAGGAGGAAAGCTTAGTGAAGTGGAAAGGTGAACAGGCCTCTTCCGTAGGAGAGAAATGTCAGGGATATGTGGAGGGAAACAGCACTGGCTGGGGGAGGAACGACCTAGGACCACCATCTGTGGGTACTGAGAAGCGCTATAAACAAGAAGCATGCGTGACTTTTTGCAGCCTACCCAATCAGTTTAGAAGCCTGATGTGCTGGCCCATGTTTGTCTAAGGCTTTCTGAGCTGCAGAAAACCTTAACGCAGGGCTTAGTCTCCTCTGCTGGATGGAAGCTAAGGAACTGGCCCATCAGCCAGCTAAGTCTCATGGGACACTGATGTTATCGGTTTTTGTCTTCCACATTCATTCTGTCTCCCCGTCCTGACAAGCCAGTCAAACAGCAGCATTCGCTCCCCCATCAGCTTCGCAGTTTCCCACTCAGGGTAGGAGCCGGGCCTGGCTCACTCTGCTGTCCTGAGAGTTAAGTGAGACAATGCATGCAAAAAGTGCTCAGAGCACGGCTGGCTAACATGTTCGAATGCTCGCTGCATGCCAGAGACTAACCCTAACCCTAGCCTTTGCACAAAGTATTCAGAAGAGTTTCTGGTGCGCAGTAAGTATTCAAACACAGTAGCTCATATTATTCCGTACCACATGCTATAATCTCATGTCCCCAACATTTCATACCAAGACTATGAATTATGTGTTCCAACTTACCTCAACTCTAGGCTATCCCCAGCCATCCTAGTCAAAGCATGCACCAGCTGTACCAGCATTGGCCTGTGTGCCCAGCAGAACATAGCGGAAGTGATGGTATACCATTTCCTAGGTCAGTTTCTGGTAGAGGCAAAGATTTGTTATCCCAGCACTCAGGATGCTGAAATAGAAAGATAGCAGTTCAAGGCCAGTGTAAGCTACTTAGTTGCAGTGTGAGCCTGGACTCAGAGAGAAAGCATATCTAAAAGCAACAATGAAAAAGAAAAGTCTGTAGTTCTGTCTTTGTCTGTCTGTCTCTTCCCCCACCATCCGGTCTCCTTCACCCTCTGTGTCTCCCATACCCTTAAAACATTCATGCCGAGAGATAAGAATGTCCATATCAAGTGATCCACTGGAGAAATCCATCCATTGGAGAAATCCACCCGGAGAGACGCTAAGGAAAACCCACACAAGTTATCTCGGGAGATCCTCAGCTGCCCTCATGCTTTTCAGCAGCTACAACATAGGCTTGCAGCTTCACGGAAAAGTCGGGATATGGCTTATTTAAGCCACTCCCAAACTCTTGATCTGTATGTACTTCAAGACAGGTCATTGTATTGTATTGTAGTAAGTAATTTGGAGGTAGTTTGTTACACAGAAGTGAATAACCAATGCACCCTCTCACTGGACTTCTTTCCAACCCATATTTAATAAGCATTGATGTACAGAAATGCCCTGGATTGTTTATTTAAAACTGAGCCCACACCTCAGCCCAGAGCTAAGAAATAGAACATTGCAGGGCCCTGGCATCTGCACGTCCAATAAGTACCTCAGGTGATCCAGTCCAAGGCAAGGCCTCAGACCTGTGTCCCAGGTCGTCCAGGCCGAGTGTGGAGCTGCCAAGTTACTTCTTTACAATAAACAATTGATCCAGCTCTGATCCACCATTCAGTTGCTGAAGCAATTTCAATACCTGCCCTCTCTCCTGTCAGAGATTAAGGGCAAACTGCTGGCCACTTTGTACAGCCAGGACAGCCCAACACTGAGCTCTTTAGCCTCATGGCCTTGGGGTTGGATACCCTGCCTTTGTGTGATCTGCTTTGTTGCGAGCCTTAAGCCCCAGCCTCCGCAGCTGCACACTAGGTCCACTGTCTAAAACACCTCACTCTAGGGCACAGCTTCCCTAAGTGTCAACCTCCCCTGAAGTGTCAACCTTTAGAGCATTTCTTCACTTCCCCCTCTTCCTCCCACTCAGAAACAGTCCCTATTGCACTCATTAATATCAAATGTAGCAACCAACACACCTGGGAGGCATTTCATGAACACCAGGTAGGGGTTGGGCCGTGTGGTGACAGCTGAGAGACTGCAGAGTCCCTGGCTCGGGTCCCTGATACCATGACACTGCCACATACAGGGCTACATACAGACTTCAGATCTCCCTTGAAACCTAGAATGTCATCAGTGCCTTGATGGCCAGGACTAATACCTAGGGCAAGCACCGGTATCTAGAACCTGGGAGTTGAGTGAATGCCAGTCCAAATGAACAGACCGAACACAAATATGGTAACGATTTACTCAATGCAGAACCAAGACTTCCATTGTCCCTCTTCATGCCTTGTGCCTCTTTCCTGCGCTTCTTACAATCTCTTCCTTCTGGCATTTGCATTTGGTTGAGGACCTCACGGGTGGCTCAGGACTGCCTAGGACAGCACAGAGTACAGCGTGAGTATAACTATGTGGAGGCCAGGCACAGAGATTAGGATATGAAAGGCGACCCCTGGAGTAGTGCAAAATGGAAACCCTGTTGTATCCAGGAAGATAAAAACATCACTTAGTCATTTTTCTAAATTAAACAGTTTATGTTTAAGTTGCCCAGAAAATGGAAGTTATCCTTTCTATATAAAACACAATATAATAAATACCAATAATATTTCCCTCTCATAGTGTGTTCCCAGCACTAGAAACCTAGACAACTTCCATGAACTCTTTAAGAAATGAGGTCTATTTGTCTCACACTGAATGTGAGTTAGACAGGAAAAAGAAATACCAAACGTTTTGTTTGCTGAAAA
Source organism: Microtus agrestis (assembly GCA_902806775.1). Classification (NCBI taxonomy): domain Eukaryota; kingdom Metazoa; phylum Chordata; class Mammalia; order Rodentia; family Cricetidae; genus Microtus; species Microtus agrestis. The sequence continues at coordinate 93,278 of CADCXT010002769.1, forward strand.
CTGATTAAATCTTAAACTAAACCATAATCAATTCATCGGTCTGAAACAACAATATTGTAAACGAGCTGTTCCCAGCTTTCTGTCTGCAGTTAGATGGCATGTTGATTTATTTTAGGTCCTTCATGACTAGGGGCAGGGCTTTCCCTCACGGTCATAAAGAGCAAGATCAACTGTTGGCTTTTTGTCCCCTTATGAAGTCAGTTGTCTGCTTCCTTTTCCGTGCGCTTCCTTCACACGCTCCTCTTCTCAAGCACCCGGTCTCATTCGTCAGGATCTGCACATGGTGCCTTGTGTTTCTGTAACGCCATGGAAATGGCCTATGACCCAGAACTGCCGAGCTGAGGCTATGGCCTGGAATTAGACGATAACTCACGTGTGTCAGAAGCTTCCTCTAATAGCCTCTGGTCACGCCTGCTTTTGTGGAACCCAAAGCTGCAAGGAACGGCAGAAGCAAGTCATCCCTAGTCTCCTGCCTCTCCCCTGGGACTTTCCAGATCCTGCTGAGCTGAACGTCAATCATCTCCCAGAGTCAGAAACAGTTCGCCATAGTATAACCAATCCCTGACATGCAGTCTTTGCAAAGATCACGTGAATTCTACTAGTTTTGTGCTGGGATTTATGCAAATGAATACTTGAAAGTATTGTTTTAAACAACTCAGTGATAGCTTTCTTAAAACTTATCTCTTTGCATCCCGTTACCCTGCACCCCATTTATTTGGCTGCTTCAAACACAGACATCATGATTTTCTCATATTATGCATGAAAACCCCAGTCTGGCCAAGGCTGAGAACCAGTAAAATTCAGAACCAGAAGATGGCTCTGTGGGTAAAGGCACTTACCACACAAGCATGGCAACCTGAGACTGATCCCCCAAACCTAGAGAACTGGTTCTGCAATGCTGTCTTCTGACCCCCACAGGCACACTATGTCTCAAGGGCATCCCGATCATATATACACATATGCATACAAACACAGTAACAATAAAGACTTTTAAGTATTTTAAATTAAAACTTTCGAAAGAGGACTTTGAAGAGGTAGTAACAACCTTCTCTATCTTGGTCATCTTCTTGGTTCTGGTCTTCAGATACTTTTCTCGGCTCCATCTGGGATAGATGCCCTTCCATCCGGACTAACATGGAGGAAGGTGGGAATCAAATGATTCCTGAATTCAGTATCTGGCTCTTCACAGATACCCGTTTTTGTATGTGCTGATCTTCTTTTACTGTTCTGGTGATGAAGCTTCAATGTTCCCTCTGATTCTGTCACTGAGGACAGCATTTCCTGAGGCCGCACACCCATGTCCTCACTTACTTCCTGTCCCTCCTTAAGGTTTCTGACAATCTGTCTTCCAGGACACCAGGGGCTCACAAACAACCATTTCTTTAAGTGATGTTCATTTGCTCTCATTTCTACCTGCAAACTCTGCCTGTGAGCAAAGGCAGTTTGTCCCTGACTTCGAATGTGTGTTCAAGTAGAGAGAGCCGCCTATGGCCTCTGTGGTAAGAGTCATTGTTTAGTTAAGGCTGCGCCAAAGTTGAGTTTTACTGGCATGCTGGTATTTCAATGACAAGGGGCATGTTCACGCCACACACATAGGCTTCTGGTAAGAAGACCTAGCCAGTAACTGTCAGATCATGTTCCAGAAAGGGAGAAATATAGACCCTTGAGCCCTTGGGAGAAAGGAATCTATCCCCATATAGAATTTATGCAGCCAAACTTCTCAACCATAAATAAGGAAAAACCTCTCATACCTTTCCGAGATATTCAAAGAGGAGATGTTTTACAAGCTTCAGGGCTAGGAAGAATCTAGACATTGTCTAGACTTCTTTTACAGGTGGAAAAAAATACAAAGGAAAAAGGAGATTAAATGCCGTGAAGTTGGTTGATAATTTATACATAAATGGCAGAATTGGGCTTCCTAGTACACGGCTTTAACAAAGTTGTCACTCTTTAGGTTGCTCATTCCCTCATTAAACCCAGGGGCAGACTGAAGACTATCACCTTCCCACCTCACTTCCACACAGAGCATCCCTGCACATGCTGTGTCCCTCTTTTCCTTCCTCCACCCCCTTTGAGGCAGAATGGCCCAGTGTAGCCTAGGGTGCCCTCAAACTCATCATCTTTTTGCCTCATTCTCAGAGTGCTATGATGTTAAAGGCATGTACCACCATGCCCAGTTCTACCTCATCTCTTGATAAGGCCGTTGGGGATCACATCCTGAGCTTCCGGGATGGCTGATGGTGTGTAGGCTGAACTCTATCTAGGCCCCCAGATGCAGACCTGCGGGTCAGACACCAAGCTTTGGAGATCTTTCTGGAAAAAGACAAGGCCCTGGCCATGGTTTCTCAGTATGATAAACAAGCAAAGCAACCTATCAATCCCAAGCATTTCCCAAGGCCAACTCTAAACAAGAGAAAAACTGTGAGGAAAGCAAAAGAGAGGAGAAGACGATGAGAAACAGAAGGTTAAAGAGGGTGGAGGAGATTTCAAAGTACTTTGAAGTTTGGACTTTTGCTTTTAATTGATAAGAGAACATGTGGGTACAGAGGAACTCAAGAATTTGCCTGGGTTAGCACAATAATTCGGACCATGACAGGCCTCAAGACTTCTAACACCTGTTCAGGCTCATTCCCATGCCCAACACTGTCCACAGAATTCCGTGGAACCTGTCCCAAGAAGGGGGAATACGAGACAGGATATGCACACCTGCAGTTTAAGCGCTGTGGTGATGGAAACAAGATGATGGCATCTGGAGGCCAGCCTGGGCTACACAGTGAGTGCCTATTTCAAAATAATGTTGCCTGGGTACATAGTTCAGTAGCGAGTGTTTGCCTCGTGTACACAAGGCCCTGAGTTCAGGCCACAGCAATACAAACACTCAGACAGGGGCAGGGATTGGTTTAACTTCAAGCCAGTCACTTGCATAGCTCTTAGTCGTGTTTGTTGATTTAATTAATTAATCTAACTTGGCCTGGTCCTAGAGAAACACTGCCTCCTGGAATGGTCTAGGCAGGCTCAACTTTTAAAAATCAGATCCTTGAGCCTGTAAAGATTATCAAAACCCTTTGTGGAATTCTCTTAAATGAATGAATGTTTCTGCAGCTTTAATGTGCTGAAATAGGGTGCATTGTGTGGGAGCAGCGAGGAACCCCTGGAAAGCAGACCAGCAGCCCGCCGCAGTGTCACACTTCCAATTTTACCTTCTGCTGGTTTTTAAATTATACTTTACTATAAAAATGATGAATAAATAAAATAAATGTATTTATTGACTGTCAAGTCTAAGGGCACATGCGTTCATGAAGCTGCGGAGTCTTTGAGTCCTGTAAATCCTGGTGTAGAGCGTTTCATGTGTTTGGACGTTTCACAACTTCTCAAATCGCCATCCATCCCGAGCACGACAAAAATCTTTTATCTGCGTGATGTGAGTGTCACAATTTTAAGTAAAAATACTGTTTTGAAATACAGCCTTTGTAGAACACCAGCATCGAACAGTTGTCATTTCTATGGTTAGTGTTATGATTTTAATTATATAGCCTCCTAAGCTGTTATTCCACAGTTTCACTCTTCAGGGCTGCCCAGCTGATTGTAAATTACACCCTTTGTGCACTGTGTTTGTTTTCTACCCTTCTCATGACCCTCGGAGGGCACCTGGAGAGAAAGAGAAGGTGAGTTCCAGCATTTAACTCGGCAGAGAAGGCAGCCGCCTCTGGTGCTGCTCCCAGTGAGAGTCTGATGCCGAGAACTTCCCTGACTCTCTTGTGATCCAACAACAGTATTGACTGCAGCTCTGTTTTATCTAACGCCTCCCACTTCTTCTTAAGAGATGCAGTTCTTTTCTTGTAACTTGCATGTCTTTACTAGTAGGACAAAGAAAGCAGACAAAACTGAGATCGCTGTTTCTAGTTTTCTCCACCTACTCAACATACAACCTATGGGTGTGCAGCTTCCGTTGATAAAGTAAAAGGGAAGTGAACATAGCGCCTGCCTTTATCTCTGGGTGGGAATAATGAGTCAGGCCATGATGACCATGGCTAGACGACTCAAAAGGAGGAAGTGTCACAAGTGAAAAACATTACAATGATTTTTAATAAGAAGCGGGACGTGTGAATGGTGCATAGGCTACATGTCAAAGCTATGTGTATTACAGGGAATATTTCAGATTGTTCTTGAGAAAGAATGTGACTGATTGGGGCAGAAATAGGAATAAAGGCAAAAAGACTGTTCTTTTTAGTTAGTTTGTTTGTTTTCTGAGACAGGGTTTCTCTGTGTAGCTGTGGCTGTCCTGGAACTCACTTGGTAGACCAGGAAGGCATCGAACTCACAGAGATCTTCCTGCCTCCTCCTCCCAAGTGCTGAGATTAGAGGCGTGCACCACCACTGCTTGGCAGCAAAAAGATTCTAAACACAAGGCTTGAAGTAAGAAAGTCAGCTCTCTAGAGAATTTATGTTCAAGTGCAATAAGGTTAGGGCAGATGTGGAGACTTTGGGACTAGGCTGCCATGAACCAAGAATGGAAGACCCAAGATAAGATTTTGTTTTGTTGTGTTGTGCTTTTTTAATCAACCTTTGGTGACGATAGGCAGAGAGTGCTGAGTTTTGGCACAGTTAATATGCAAGTGTATGGGCACAGAGTGCGGCTGAAGGCAGGGTGAGCTTGCAACGTCAGTAGCGATGTAAGAGTGAACTAAGACAGCGGGAATGGAGTGGCAAACACACGTGTGGAAGACGCATGGAAGTGTGGGCTTCAATGAGGGTTACAAACTGGAAAGAGAGTCAGTAGGAAAAAAGACTGTAGACATGCTTTAGCTCATGTCCTGAGTTAACACATTAGAACAGCATTCTACAACTACCTTAGTTTCCAACCACTGGGCCTCAAGGGAGCCATTGAAGGCACAATGCAAGAAGTGGCTAGTGACCAGCTGTGAGAATTTCTCCTTTTCCCTGCATGAAGTTCTGACTTTGTTGGTTTTTAAAATCATTTCCTTCCACAGATTCATGCCCAGCTGGATGACCTGGCTCAGATCTGCTGTGGAGTTTGTGAATCGGTATTGACTTCATTGTCATCTTGCTCAGTCATCCCAACAGCCCAGTCATGAAGCAGCCTTGTAAATCCAAGAAAATCCCAGGCTCAGATGTTTCAAAGTACTCAAACCTTGCAGAGGCTGTTACGCTAGGAGACCAACAGCAAACATTCCAGACTCAGCAATTCTTGGCCTTAAGTTTGGCTATATGATGGACCTGTTTGAATTTACCTTTGAGTGTAGGAATAACCCACCCTGCTCACTAGACTCCCACCAGAGTGTGTTCTGAAAGGAAATCTGCCCTGAACACCAATTAATGCTTGTCACATTTATTATATAAGGTAAATCTCAGTGGTTAATGCAGTTACTTTATAATTTTTATACCCTTTAAGTTCCTTTTGTCGTACATATTATTAGCTAGAGAATGGTTGAAACTTATGAAGCCAAGTCAAGGAGGTGTCTGGTGTTGTCCGTGGTGGAGGTGTCGGGTGTTGTCTGTGATGGAGGTGTCTGGTGTTGTCTGTGATGGAGTTGTCTGGTGTTGTCTGTGATGGAGGTGTCTGGTGTTATCTGTGATAGAGGTGTCTGGTGTTGTCTGTGATGGAGGTGTCTGGTGTTGTCTGTGATGGAGGTGTCTGGTGTTGTCTGTGATGGAGGTGTCTGGTATTGTCCGTGATAGAGGTGTCTGGTGTTATCTGTGATAGAGGTGTCTGGTGTTGTCCATGACAAACGTGTCTACCGTTGTGTGTGATGCTGAAGACATTACATTTTAAGGCTCTAGGGTTTTAGAAGATTTTATTTTTCAGGCAGGGCTGAGGAGACAGCTCAATGGGGAACCATCTTTGCTGTATAAGCATGAGGACTTGAGTTTGATCCCCACCATCTACAGTTAAGCATCAGATGTGTAATTCTTCTGGTTGTGTAAGTGTGGTGTAGTGCACATGTGTGTTTGTGTACTTACATTGTGTTATAACAGAGCTGGTGCTGCATGTCTTCCTCATTACTCTCCACCTTATGTTTTGAAACAAGATTTCTCATTGAACCTGGTGCTCATTGATTGGCGAGACTCTGGCCAATAAGCTCCACGGATCTTCACTTCTTCCTCTTTTTGGTAATTGGGGTTACAGACACATAGCACCAGGTCTGGCTTTTACGTGGGTGTACTTACTTCCCTATGCTTTCATGGCAAGCACTTTACAGTCTGATCTATCTCCCCAGCCTCTTCAAAATACCTTTATTTCAAAGAGATTTTAATTCTCATTAAGCCTAATGGCATAATTTAATAAATTATAGAATGTAGGATTCCAGGATATTGAGTGTTGTTATTTTCAATGATTCAGAATCTCCTGGCATGCTCGCCCTCATGTGCAAACAACTTAGGCATCTCTGAAATCCACATTAACATTCTTAGCCTGGGCCACCTGACTTAAACAAGGAAGTAGTTTGGGCATTAGGATAATAGGTCACTAAGTCAGTCATTTAGTCTCTGTTTTGTTTATAAGATTCGGGTTGGGCTAACAGTTGAAATAAAACTCAAGGAGATTTCTTACCTATTCATTCTGTAACTCAAGAAAGCCAGACACTTGTCACCTATAGTTAGCTCTGAATTTTATCACTGTTTTAGTTGGGGTTTCTACTACTTCAAAGAGACACCATGACCACAATAACTTTTATAAAGGGAAACATTTAATTGGAGCTGGCTTACAGTTCAGAGGGTTAGTCCATTATCATCATGGCAGGAAGCATGGTGGCATGTAGTGCATGGTGGCACATGGTGCTGATGAGGTAGTTGAGAGTTCTACCTCGGATGGCCAGGCAGCTGGAAGAAAGGTGACACTGGGCCTGGCTTGAGCATCTGAGACTCAAAGCCACCACCAGTGACATACTTCTCTAACAAGACACACGTCTTGTAGTGTCACTCCCTGTGGGTTGATGGGAACATTTTCATTCAAATCACCACAGTCACCATCATCATCACTGTCCATGCTATTGTCCTTGTCATCACAACCCACATTTTTATATGTGGACAAGTACATAGTGAGGAGATGCAGAGAAAGGAGGAGCTTATAAAGAGAGTCAACAATCTCATCTAAAACAATTCAGAATATAAGGAAAATAGTTCACCTTATTTTCCTCTACTATGTTTGTCTTTAGCCCTTGCATTTTATATTGAGGGCATGCTTTAAGATGATATTTGTAATGATCATGATCTGTCTTGTCCCTTTACGAGAAAAGCTATGCCCACTCCCTTCCCCCTTCTACAGAGGCAAGCTAATCTTCAGCTTCCAGTCTGAGTCCCTCCTTTTTCTGTCTCTCCCCCAGAGAGGTAGCTGTTGCTGTGGCTCCTCTCCTCCCACCCCCACTCCCGTTTCTCTCTCTCTCTCTCTCTCTCTCTCTCTCTCTCTCTCTCTTCTCCCCTTCTTCTTTCCCCTCCATAACCTACTAAATAAATGTTTAACCTCACTCTGCATGGTGTGCCTATCCATGTCTCTGTTTCTTGCCTGCTGCGTGTCTCCCTGCCCGGGACCAGCCGCCTTTGGAGACCTGTGGCGAGGTCTCATGGCATGTGCATCTGTCTCTCCCAGATTGGATGCCCCATCGAGGTCTCTTACCCACCATGCAGCTCCCTGCCTGGGACTTGTGGCCTGTTGTAGCCACTCCATGAACTTTGCCATCCCTACCTGGGATTGGCTGCCTGCTGCTGCTCGGGGACCTGCATTGTGGTCTCATGGCCCGAGACCCACTGCAGCCACTTGGGGATCTGCAGCATTTTTACTTCAACCATAACAATATTGATCATAGGAAAATAATTAATGAAATAAACTGAACAAATCAAGGTTTGCAATCTGAAGGAGTCTCCCAGAGTTATACGTTCAGTTTTAGAAATACCCTAGGCAAAGTAAGGGCCTCAGAGATTCAGGATCAAGTCTGCTGTGGCAATTACTTTCCACCAAATAAAGACCAACAAGGATTCTTACTATTGCCCTCTTTGTCTCATTACCCTTAGCCCAGGCTGTCTGTAATGGATTAAATAAAAATGCTGCACGTTCCTGAGTGACTGCAGTGGGCAGCAGGCCATGAGATCATGCCACAAATCTCTGAAGGCAGCTGGTCCCAGGCAGGGAGCCATGTGGCAGGCAAGAGACAGAAACATGAATAGGCACACAATGCAGAGTGAGGTTGGATATTTATTTAGTGGGTTATGGAAGGGAAGGGGAGAGAGAGAGAGAGAGAGAGAGAGAGAGAGAGAGAGAGAGACAGACAGACAGAGGTGAGACAGAAGCTGCCTCTTTGAGAAGGAGATGGAAAAGGAAGGACTCTGGCTGGAAGCTGAAAATCAACTTGACTTTGCAGATGAGGGAGGGAGTGGGCATGGTTTGTCTTTTAAAGAGACAGGACAGATCATTACAATAACACTCTCTAAATTATCATACTTGCTAAGTGGACCTGAGAATGGGTGCAATGCAGTCTGTGTTGTCTTTTTGTCTTCTAGCTCTGTGGTTGTTTACAACAGCTCACTTCTGTGTTATTTTCACTGCTCCCTCTCCTGTTATTCCTCTCATCCATGCCGATTTTAAGGAGTCTTTGTCCACTCAGCTTGTGTCTATTTAAGCTAAGAGCTTCAGTTTTTTCTTTAAATTCTTCCTTCAACTTTGATTCCTTGGTTCAGGGTCTCAGTTCCGCATTTTGAATTTTTTTCCCTAGTCTCCTAACTGGTCTCTCTTATTTTCATTTTTGCTCCTTCAGTTTCATCTTCTTCTTTCATACAAATAGGTACATTAGTAATGGCAAGTCAACAGTATCATGGCATCTCAGAATCCATTGTAGCCAGGTATACACCTGTAATCCTAGCACCCAGGAAATCAAGACAAGAGGTTTCAAAGTTGGAGACTAGCTTGGGGTAAGTAATGAGATTCTGTCTGAGAATAATCAAACCGTGTGTGTGTGTGTGTGTGTTTGTGTGTGTGGGTGGGTGGGTGTGCGTGTGTGTGTGTCTGTTGTCCCAAGTCCATCACTAAGAAACTGAATAAAGCCTATATTCCCAAGAGAAGCTACTGCCCCTTTCATTCACTAGTTCCTACACTATTTGACATTCAGTTTTGGCTCAAAAACACTAACTTCCTTGATTTTTGTATTTCTGTAGTAGTTTGGCTTCTCTTTATACACCCATCTCTTTTGCTTATAAAGTTCCTTCCTTTTTCTTTTCTGTATTGTTACCTCCCCACCACTACACACAACTTAACAAAACAATAAGTAAATAACACTAGCTAACATCCTGTTTGATACGTAACTACTTAATTCAGGCTTGAAAACAAACAAAAAACAACAAAAAACAAAATCCTTTCTTGGTCTTTTTCTCCTTCCTATAAAGTAGTGTTTAGTTCTTGTGTAGGTTTTGAAGGACTTCCTGTCTGGTGACGTATCTAACAGAAGACACATTGTTAATATCTGACTGACCAATAAAGCAGCAGCTCGTCATTTCCAAGCCTGGAATCAGGTCAGATGTTGACCTCATTGTCCTCCTCTCTCAAAGCTCTGACACTAGATTTTTAAGACCCCCAGAACCCATTTCTTCTGGCAGGAAAGCTGCTTACAGAGCTTTGCTGTCAGCATCAGAAGCTGTTAGAGAAAAGAAAGACTACCTTTTGACTATAACTAAAAAGCAACTGTAACAAAGCCCAGGGGCTTCACTGTGTGATCAGAACAAGTCCAAGGTTGAAAAACAAAAGAAGAAAGAGCTGCCAAGGGGAAGGCAAATATCCAATGTGTTGCAATCTTTGAAATAGGAGCTGCCGAGTGGTGCAAGTATCAGTTGTTCAGCGGCAAGTCGGTGGGAAGGGGAAATGGGGCTGACAATACCACCTAGAAAGTGTGTTTTCCTTGGGTGTGAAAAGTGATAAAGACTCTCCACTGCCTGCAACCCCAAATGGACACCTTAAAAAGATTAGGGAACGGAGTCCTGCATGTTCTGTCTTTGCATGGTCTGACGCTTAGTTCAGGGACTATTTTATGATCTTCTTCAAAGCCCAGCTAAAGGCCACCACCTAAGTCACCAGAAGTCAGTTGACCAAGTGAGAGTCTCAAGGACACTCATGTTCCATTCCTCTCTACCACTAAACCAAATACCAACAGGATTCCTGAACACCGGGCCAGAAAATACAGAAAGTTATTTGCTTAATTAATTAATGCTGACATTTTAACTCTCTACTTAGACAAACATGTGGGTCCCAGGGGCAAATGCTTTCATTGAATCTAAATTCTCACAGCAAATGTCATCGGGTACAAAGACTTTTGTTTTTGTTTCATATGTGTTATTTTTAAATGGTGTTGTTTGCTTTTGTTGTTTTGTTTTTTTTTTTTTTTCAAGATGGTTTCACTGTATAACAAAATTTTTGTTTGTTTTTAAAAGTGAAATCAGAAGAAAATATCATATGTGTAAAGAATATTATAAAGATGCCAAAATGGTTTCTTGGCTAGTAAGAGCTAATTAATGCCATCTCAAGGAGGCTGGGTGGCTTTGGAAACAGCAGCATAATATAGATGAAGAATGTGTTATAGTGCAGAAAGAGAAATCGTTTGGATATAAATGCTAGCTATAACCTACATGCATGGAATTGGCCGTTATTGAGACATGAAGGATCAGCAGGTTCTTTTTCAGTCTGTGAGCTGTATCTACAAGCATGAACACTCTCAATAAGAGTCATACCTGTATCTATCAGTCCTGATTGAGAGAAAAGCTGGTTCTCTTCTACTGCATTATAATGGTTTGGATGTGAAATGTTCCCCCGTGGACTCTTGTGTTTAAAACACTTAGTTCCCAGTAGGTGATGCTGTATTGGGTCCTGTGGAACCTTTTCAGGGAGGAGCCTCACTGGAGAAGTGGCTCACTGGGTAAGGGAGTAGTCTTTCTGGATGCTGGTACTGGCCCTGCTTCACCTCTGCTTCATGAATGTAGCTGGACTGTCATCTGCTACCTCTTATTCCGCCAAGAGCTGTTCTTACTGTTATGCCTTTCCCACAATGATGGATTGTATTTCCTTAAAGTGTGAGCCAAAGCAAATCCTTCCTTCTTAATGTGTTTCTGTCACATTTCATATCTTAGCAATAAGAAAAGTAACTAATACAAACATCCCATGTCACAATGTAACTCCAGTTCCTGCTCTTTTGTTAAACTGACTAGAAGCCTGCAGAACTTTGGTCCTTCCTTGACTGAGACGTGGCTGAGACATGGCTGCAGCTATTCGAGCTCTATGGTCTTCTGTTTACAGTGCCAGAATGCACTTCCCTATTGCCAAGTATTGCAAAGCTGCACTCATCTCGGCTAGGGAGCTCCTCTCCTCCCCCAAGAGTGTCTGTGTGAAGACAGCCATCACAGAGACAGACAGCCCCTTTCCGGCATCCTGACTGGAATTCTTTTCCCACTAGCGTCCAAAAGAACTTTTCACAATTGCACTTCTGGAAGAAACAAGTAAGTCATCAGCTACCATACACCTGTAGTTTTGGAAATGGGACACTGTAAGCAGTTTTTTGAGAGATGTCTCAAAGTTGAAAGATTGAACAATATGATAACAGCTTGGGGCAAAATAAAGGCCAAGAGAAGACAAGGCTGGGACTGCTTGCACCAACCAACAGAAAATCAAGTCAGTCACAAGAATCTCAACCGTGATGGGGCCAGTGGTTACGAGGTCTCCCTCTTAGCTGAGAAGCTGTTGACAACTGACAGAGTAAATTTTCTTCAGGAGTGTGCCCTGGTCCCACACCCATGAGCACATAGGCACAAGAACAAACTCTGGAGATTTTTAAAAGAGAGTACTTTTTGATAGTCCATTTTAAAATTCATTAATTGTTAGGAGCCTTCCCCCAAAAAAATTAATTAAAAAAACCCCCCCCCTGGTGTTCTAAAAAAAAACCCCAAAATATTTTAAAAAATTTTTTTTTTAAAAAAAAACCACCCCCCCCCCAAATTAATTTTTTTTTTTTTTAACCAACCCCCCCCCTTCCAATTTTATAAATTAATATGTTTTTATTTTTTTTATTTTTTTTCCTATATACTTTTTTTTTTTTTTATTTGCGTTGCCATTCTTCCTTACCCCCCCCCCACCCCCCCCCGAAAAACCCCAAAAAAAAAAACCCCCCCTCTCCCCCCCCCCCTTCCCCCCCCCCCCCCCCCACCCAAAAAAAAAGGGGGGGGGAAAAAAAAAATTTTTCCACATAATATATGTTGAGCCTACAGTTTCTCCTTTTCCATATTGGTTTTAGATTATTGAGTGAATGGTAACTGAGAAATGAGTCCTCTACCGAGAAAGAGAATCCATGTTTCGCGGAGTTAATAGGAAGTGTTAGTGCGGGCACCATTGATGTGGGAGTGTCATATATCAATCTGTTGATTTCATTGGTTAAATAAACTGCCTTGCCCTGATAGATAGGAACATAGGTGGGTGGAGTAAACAGAAGAAAATTCTGGGAAGAAGAGGAAGTGAGGTCAGAAAGCATGCAGCTCCGCTCAGAGCCAGATGCCTCAGAGAGAGAAGCCATGCTCCTGTCTAGCGGGCAGATGGGATAGCTCTGCTCTCTGAGGCAGAGGGATGAAGCTCCGACCCAAGATGGATGTAGGCTAGAATCTTCCAGGTAAGCGCACCTTGGGGTGCTTACTCACATGATTAGAAATGGGTTAAGAGGTTGAAGCTAATGGGCCAAGCAGTGCTTAAAAGAATACAGTGTCCATGTAATTATTTTGGGTAAAGCTAGCAGTGTGGGCGGCCGGGGTGTTGGGGACGCAGCCCTGCCACCCCTATTTCAATACACCATGTCAAGAGCTTTTTGAGTTAGATTAGGTATGTCCCCAGAACTAATCATTTGAGTCATATACGATTAGGAAAAACTAATATGCAATAGCAAGCCAAAATTAATTAGTTAACTATTTTATTTATGTTTGTTTGTTTATTTAGTTCTTGCCAGGCTAAATTATTTATCCATTTAGACAGAAGAAAGAGTGAGGCTGCCTGGAGACTTTTTCAGATCATTACAGACAGGAACTCACTTCCTTCAGTGAGACTTCACTTCCTGAAGTCTTCACAGCCTTCCAGATAGCAACCCCTGGTGGAGTTCAAATGTTTCAAAGACCAGAGCCTTATGAGACATAGCCCACAGTCAAACCATGTCTGTATATCTGTACACTGGAAAGACACCCAAGGATTCTCCTGGTTGTAAAGCTATGGATGTGGTCATGGCTCTATAGAGAGTCATCAGTTCTTCTTGCTGCATAAACTCATAGATTTAAAAATAACCCATTTCTACCTGAGTTTCCTTATTTATCCAATGAAAGACTTGTAAGGAAATGATCCAAAAGTCCCAAATTCTACAGTTCCTCAAAGCTTGAAAAATAGAAAAACATGCAAATAATTTCCTAAATTTCAACAGTCTGTTTATGCTTATAATAAACTGGGAAGATCTCAAAATGCCAACAGCCCAGTTCTCCTAGTCTGTAACAAGATTTTTTTCAAGAGTCAGTCTGTTTCTTTTTCAGGCACCTCACAGCTTAACATTTTAGTGTGGACCGAGTAAGACTTGAAATTCTGGTTGTATCAGTAGGGCTAGGGGTGTGCTTCTATAATCATTTAACTTTTTGTTTTTCCTTCCTTAAAGTTAACCTGAAATCACAAATCAGGCCAGTTGTATTTAGCCATTGCTATGGTTTAGATGTACTTAGTTGCCCTAAAATTCTGTGTGACGGAAGCTGCGTTCCCAGTGCAGCAATACTGAGGCACCTGCAGCTTTAAGTAGAGCAACAGGCAATTAGGTCATGAGGGCTCCGCCCTCCGTGATGGGCTGTAGCTGTCTTTGCTGGCTCAGGCCTCTCTGAAGAGGTTCTCTTAAAACTGAGCTGTTACAGAGGGAAGCCATTCTATACACTGAACCCTCTCTGCGTGTACCCACTTCCCTTTGTGTTCCTGTGCCATGTTGAGACACAGCCCTGGATCACAGCCATTGTATCACCAGGAGCCAATGCCAACTTCTAGGATCTTCTGGCTACCAGAGGAGTGAGCCAAATAAACTTCCTTACTTCACAGGGTACCCAGCCTATGCATGAGTGCGCGCGCGTGCGTGCGTGCGTGCGTGCGTGTGTGTGTGTGTGTGTGTGTGTGTGTGTGTGTAAGGAGGCAAAAGGCTATCCTTAGGTGTTATATTTTATCCATTAATTTATTTATTATGTATGTATCGTGTGTGTGTGTGTGTGTGTGTGTGTGTGCACGCTACAAAGCATGTGTTGAAGTTAGAGGACAACTTGGTAGAATCCATTCTTTGCATCATTTGGGTCCTGGAATCAAATTCAGGACTTGGCAGCAAGTACCTTCACCCACAGAACTGTCTCAGCAGCCTAGCCTCAGACTTTGTTCTTCCTGCTCCATTTACCTTGTTTTTGTATGGACCTGATCCTCCCTGATTAAGGTAGGCTGGCTGACCTGTGAACTCCTGGAATTTGCCTACTTCATCTCCCAAGCTCTGGGATTACATGTGCAAGCAACTACACCTGTTTTTGTTTGTTTGTTTGTTTTTTGTGTTTTGTTTTGTTTTTGTTTGTTTTTTTTTTTTTAAGCCTGGGTTCCATGAATTGAACCCAGTTCCTCAAGCTTTTATGGCAATCAGTTTCTGAATCATCTTTTTGGTTTTCTTTCATGTTATTTTATCAAAATAACAGACTAAGACACAGTGATGGCATGTTTTGTAGGCATCTCACTTAAGCCTAAGGAGCCATTGGTGTTTCTCTTGGTCAACTGTGAAACTCCTCTGCCATCTGCTGAAGGTGAAATCAAGTGAGGTCAGCCACACTTCCACTATACAGCATTGATCCGTGAGGCTTCGGGGACATAGGAGGTTTTGCAGATGGGATGCCAACATCTAGAGGGTATTCCCAAATTTACTGTGCCCTTGTAGCTCGTCCCCCAGCACTTCTGTAGGTGGGAGACATGCGTGGGCCCCGTGTGGAGCTGAGCTATGGGAATATCCCAGTGATGGGTTCTCAGAACCCATCTCTGCAGTGTAAAACCAGCGAGGTGCTATTCTGCAAACACAGTGCTCAGCAGAGAGTAGCAAAAAAGCTATGGCTTGTAAGGTTGTGCTCTCTGGTTTTCACTCAACATGTAGATTTCCCCATATGACCCAACAAAAATTTTTAGTGGTTTTTGTCACAGAAGACAGGGTGATTTAGGAAAAACACTCAGCCAAAGTTCAAAAGACAGTCCTCGTCCACCAACTGCCCCAGATGTGGTTGTCTGGGAATTCACAGGAGGTCAAAGGATCCATAAACCATGAGACTGTTTCATGGCCCGTTTCTCTCCTCATCTTTGGGAAGCATGTCTCTGTTTTTTTTTCTCTCTGGCCACTGTACACTTTATAAACAAGGGCTGTTGACCACAGTTGATCACTTCTCTCCTGGAGGTTGTTTATGCTGAGACTTGGTTGATTCTGCTTAGCCGAAAGCAGACAGACAGAAGAACATAGGTTTACATGTGGGCTGCAATAACTCACACAGGGGGTGCGCTACTCTGTGTCGTTCCTCGGCCATTCTTTTCTCTGGCTCGTTGAGACAACTGGGTGTGTTCATCCGAAGACCACTGCTTTGTGTAGACTCATGTATCCTTTAAGAGATAATTCAGGGTTCGAGGACTTGTGGTAGCTCAGGGGTAGAGCACATGTCTAACAAGCAAAGGCCCTAAGTTTGGTCCTCAGCTCTTAAAAAAAAAAAGTAAACAATTCTAAGAGTTGTTTGAGAAATCAACTTACAGTGATTCCTTTCTATGTACCAGAGTCTTAGGGTCTTAGGAACTTATACTGACTTAGAAATCATATAATCTTTTGCCATATTTGTATTCTGGATAAGGAAACAGGCCGGCCGGGAAGCCCTTTGCCCGAGATCACACAGACACCACCAACACAGGTCATTGGAGCCACAAGTTTGCACCTTTCACGTTCTGCCTTACTGCGTGAAAACTGACTGGAAGCCGTCTCGGCCTCATTTCACATGCCCTGGAATTTGTCTCCAGCCAGCTGCAGAGCTGAGGTATGCTTGGCATCCACAGAGTCTCCCATCTGCACTGCTGGCTTGTCTCTCACTGAGCTATGAATCACTCCTGGCTTGAGAATCTGGCTGTAGCTGACTCCTTCTCAGCCAGGGTGCAGGTCTGGAAAGCAAGCTGTCTAACTGGCTTTTCCACTTCCATCAAACAGGAATGAAGGTTTAGGCACCCTTGTCTTTCTGTAACTGCTTTGACAATGCTGTTATTCCAGAGCTTATGAAATGCTTTCTGATAAATATTCTTTCATTTAAATACTTAGCTATCTAATTAATGAAGCATGTTGATTTTTAAAACATGCTAAATGTGGTGTTGCTTACATTAAGAGTACTTTGTAATCAGTGTTGTTGAATACAGTGTAGAGCTCAAGCAAGGAGCACCATTATCAGAACATCATAAACATATCTCTAGGATAATCTCCCATCTCTTGACCTTCTTGATGGATATCTATTCTGCTTTGATCTGTTGTTTGATTGCTTCATGGGGAAATTTGCATGAGAATGTCCCTCATAGGCTCAGGTCTTTGAACACTTGGTTTCCAGTGGGTTGTGCAGTTCAAGGAGATGATGCAGGCTTGCTGGAGGAGGTACGTCACTGGGAGCTGGCTTTGAGAGTTCATAGCTCTGCCGCTTTACCAGTCTGTTCTGCTTCATGGTTTTGGCTGACAATGTGATCTCTCGGCTTCCTGATCTTCTCCAGCCATTATGCCTGTCACCTGCTGTCATACCTCCCTTCCATCATGGACTCTGAGTATCACCCACAACCACAGTAAACTCTGCTTTCTAGAAGTTGCCTTGCTCGTGGTGTTTTAACACAGCAGCAGAAAGGTGAATAATTTACGTACATGTTTAAATCTTGTGTTGATGTCACTATTTCAAGACACTTAAAGACATATGCACAGCAAAGCCCAATAAATATGCTTGCTAAAGCGGATGAGTGAATTCTCACTGGGTGCTAAAATTCAGGTGTGAGGTGGTGAAAAAAACTTCATAACTTTGAATGAAAAAGAGAACCCTATTCTCCAAGGAAAGGAAAGTTTCTGTTTATAAGGTTCAATTACATTAAATTAAATCTTTGTAATTACAATGGAGTTCTGACTTTTCAGGGTTGTCTGAAAACTGCATCAAACCCTAAATAACATCATTTCCAAAACGTAGAAAGCCCCACGAGCCAACGTCCTAACTTTTCTCACAGTAGGAATTAAAATGAAAACTCAAGGTTTCTATTTGTGCTTCAGTCCTGTCGCTGTGATGAAATACTCTCATCGAAGTCAACTTAGGGAGAAATGGCTTCCACGGCTAAAATTCCAGGTTGTAGCCCATCATTATGGGGAAGTTGAGGCAGGCACTCATATCCACAGTCAAGAAGAAAGAGATGCATAGATTCTTTTTTTTTTTTTTTTTGTTTGTTTGCTACTCAGCTGACTTTCTCTGCGTTTATACCGTTCAGGGCTCAGCCCATGAAATGGTGCCACCCACGGTAGGCTGGGTTTTCTTACATCAATTAACAGTCAAGACAATTCCCCGTTGACATGCTCATAGGCCAAGCCAATGTAGACAATTCTTCACTGATATTCTCACCCCAGCCAGCTGTAGGTCAACAATGAATGCTAACCATCATCATATATTTTTATGCATTTATTTTTCTTACAGGGAAGGTAGTTTCTACTCCAATCTACCTTGTACTCTGTAGGCCTGTATTTTCTGCATGGTGTGACAGCCAAGATCTTGGGCTATGGTTGACTACCTAACAAAAGGCTCAGGATGGACTGCTCCTTCTCTTTTGTTATTATGTAGATCGCCTGGGAAGAGGTGTGAATTCCAAGCTGGTGACAGAGTTGCAGATGTGACTGCAGTCCAGTTTATCTCCCCTCCCACCTCCCCCCCAAAGAGAATATTAATGAGCTTCCACCTTGGTTTAGCTTGGGGAATAAAAGGTGTTTGAATAATAAATGCGGGTGATCTTCAGGAATGAAGGAAGCCTGAGACTCCCTTCCGATATTTCTGTGTGAACAGTGTCTCAATTTTCCCATGCCTCCGCAGTGGTCCAGAGAGGGAAAAGTAGTTTATGTTGGGGCACAGACCCCGACAGTACTCTTCTCCATAACCTTGGTAAAGTTAGAGGTTTTGACATTGCCCTTCTGGGGTGGATTTGAAGATTTAAACACAGCCTTGTTCCTGTCCATAGCCTTATAAAGTAATGAAAGTGCACGCACCTATTATCCTAGTACTTGAGAAGCTGAAACTGGAGGAAATATGCAGATTCAAGGGTAGCCTGGGCTAAAGGATCTACTTGAGTTCAAGAGCAGTCTGGGGTCTATGCAGGCTCCAGCCCAGTAGTATGAGACCCTGATTAAAAAACAAAAATCTTTTAAAATTAGGCAACACTGACTCAAAGCTTCTAGAAGAAATTATTGATCCTCAGATTTTCATATTTGAAGCATAAGGTGACATTACTATTAAATACTTCACTAAAGCACTGCTGAAAATTAGCCTTCCATGTTTACAACAACTTTCCAGGAGACACAATGAGCTCATATAATGGGATTGCAATGTTTTCTTCCTAATTCTTTCATGTGGGCACCTCAGAAATTCCGTCCGTTGATGGGACATCAGGTGACTCTCACCAAGTAGGGTGGCTGAGAATATGTTAGGCCACTGTGTACATGTTGGTTTATCTAGGCGCTGTGCTTTACGCTAGTACTTGAGCTGTAAGGATAAAATGTTCATATATTAAGCCTAATTTAAGATGATCCTGGAAATAAGGCCTGATTTCCTTCCACATGTGATTTTCAAAGAGAATATAACACGTTATATGATAAATGGTAATATGTGTGGTCTCATGTTACTCATAAAACTGATAATAATTTTATTTACATGTGTTCTGCATTTTCAAGTATGTATACTTATTTTACTTATATAATTCTTTTGCTGATATTCATAAAAATTTGATGCAAGGAAAGGCTATAAGAAGAATCTGCTTAATTTTGGCAGCATGTCTTGGAGATTACCTTCCTCAATGTTATTTCATTATTTAGAATTTACACAGTGTTTATGAAAAATGTTACTCATGACCAAGGAATAGCTTAATGGTAGAGAACTTTCCAGTATATGTAAAACCCTGGGACTAATCTTGAGAATTAAAAAAAGAAAATGAAGCAATTCTGTCAGTATTTTGTTTAAATACTCGGAGAATGGTCTTTTTAGTTATATATTGTAAGCCTTTGGTTCAACTATACGGTGATAAATTCAGTATTTTTTAAACAAAATGAAATATTGTTTGTAAGATATTTGTAATAATGTAAAACTGGATTGTTTACATATTCAATAAAAAGGTGATGTCTCAAAACTTAAAAAAGAAAGGAAGGAGATAGAAAGAAAGGAAGAAAGGGAGCTACAAATAAAATCTAAATCTTTCACCTGGAAGCTCCACCGATCACTTTCCAGCGTTGAAGCAGTGCATAAGTTTCAATCCTTCAGATCGTGTGTGGTAAAACTCATACAGACATCATTAGCACTGAATGACCAGAGACGGGCAGCTGAGAATAGAACAAGATCAAAAGTCATAGGGCAACATGTACTCTATAAAACTTTCAGAACAGCCAAGAAGATGGCTCACCTTCTTTGTCAACTTAGCTAGATTTAGACTCACCGAGGCGAATGGTGAAGCACATTATGAGTGTCCTGATCAGAGAAGGTTAATTATGGGAGGAAGACTCATCCTAAATGCTGGTGGTACCCTCCTGTGGACTGGGGCCCAGATAGATGAAAGTGGACTGTAGAGAAAGCTGGCTGTGCATCAGCATTCATCTTTTCCCACTTCCCAAACAGTGGGGCGTCAGCAGTTTACCCTCGCCTTCATAATGGTCTCCCCAAATGTACAGAGCCAACCAATCATGGGCTGAACCCTCTGAAACAGTAAGCCAAAATAATTTCTTTTACCTTAATTTTTTTATGTCAAGCAATTGGGACAGAATGATGCGAAAGCAATGAAAACAAAGGGTGGATGGGACATGCAGAACAGAAGAGAGATCCTGAAGATGAAGGGTGGGATGGACATGCAGAGTGGAAGAGAGACCCTGACAAAGGGTGGGATGGACATTCAGAGCAGGAGAGATCCTGAAGACAAAGGGTGGGATGGACATACACAGCAGAAGAGAGATCCTGACAAAGGGTGGGATGGACATTCAGAGCTACAGAAAGATCCTGAAGACAAAGGGTGGATGGACATGCAGAGCAGTTTCCTGATGAGGACAACATTCTCTGCAGAAAGTAAACACAAGGATATGTGGACACAGGCAGGGAGAGAAACACAGATATTACAAGTGGGAGAAAGAACAAACATGGCACCAACTGCCTAAAGAGAGCTACTCTGAGCACAACAGCTGCAGACCTCTTGGCTTCAAATGCACAGCTTGGAATATGTCTTCATTTGAAAACTAGCCACTGAGACCAACATTAGCTAGCGGTTAAAAAGGAGGAATGCACTAGAAGGAAACTGGAGGGTTGTAGCTTCCAAAAAGAAAGTGAAAAGTCAGAAGTGGGATGGGGATATTTATAAGGTTAGGGCAAGGCTCACACCCACGATAGTCCCTGTGACTTTGTAAGTTGGGTCTCATAATCATAACCCTACTGTGCCCGCCCTGTGCTGTGAGTGTAATTGGAGCCAAAATGCACTGGGTTCCAAAGAAGGCAAACAGCAGAGGTGCCATGCCAGAAAACTTCAATTTTACATCAAATTTTACTTAAAATAGTACCATTCACAAGAATATTTATGTAAGCAGGTAAAATTGATATTTTTAATGCTACAGTTAAAGCTGAGTGACTCTGAGAGAAAGGGTTCCTACAGGCAAGAAATATTGAATGGAGATTTAAAGGGTTTGGAGTGCAAGGCACAACTGGTTCCAGAGGGTAGGAAGAATATGTACATTAAAAGGGTTGGGAAGTGGGAGGATCTGGGAGACACTGGGAGAAGGGGAAGCATGATCAAGACACTTTTTTGCAAAAATAGTAATTAAAATAAAAAGGTCAAAGCGAGGAAGTCCTATTTGAGAAAGCACAACTATTTTGCACATACAGCCCAGCAAATTCAGTTTGGAGATTAAAGAGCATTGGGTAAGCTGGACAAGAGGTGAGATATTTGTCACAGATGCAGACTTGTAAGGCAACCTGAGGAGAGGGACGAAGAGGGGATTTCTGTGTCTACCCCCTCAACAGAAATGGGAATTCCAGGGAAAAGGCTCTCGTATAACACTCAAGCTTTCCCATGACTCCCGGAAGTCCGCAGTTTCCTTCCCGCTTCTCTCATGGCTACACTTTGAAAGTTAGAGATATTTTGCTCATAAGAGATGAGACCCAGAAATGTATTCTGAAGTGAGCCATAACTACCAAACTCAGAATATTTAAGTGGCTAGATGTGTGTCATTCAATGTGATGGCTATATAACCATTGAAACTTAACTTAATTGAAATAAACTAAAATTTAATTCCCATCTTTCTAATCATATTTCATGAGCTTACTAGCACAATGGAACTGACAGCTACTGGATTGGAAATCCAAGACCTTTCGATGGCTATGAAAGGTGGACTGGGTAGCAGTGATTGCAACCTAATGGCTAGATGACTTGGCTGTGTCATTACACACAGAGAGGAGAGAGCCCTCAAGCCAAACTTTGACTGTGATGTTTATATTAGTTTGCATCCTTGGAGAAATCAGACGGCACACATAACTGAAAAGAGCTTAGTGGAGACTGTTTCCAAAGGTGCTACAGGGCTAGGAAAACAGGCAGGATGCAATGAAGCTTTCAGGGATCTCACACTGTGGGAAGCCTAGCGGTAGAGTGAGGACACACAACATGGGACCTCACAAGAGGTGGTTTGCAGAGAAAACTAGCCACTGGCAAACTGGTGGCCCTGAGGGAGGAGGCTTGGAGAAACAGCCAGACTTTCTCTTCTTATCTGCCCTAGTTACTTTTCTATTGCTGTGATGACCTTGACCATATTAAAGAAAGCATTTGATTTGACTTATGGTCTCAGAAGCTTAGAGTTCACGATGGTGGAGTGAAGAAACAGAGTTCCTATCTTGATCCACAACCACAAGGTCAGAGAAAGAGTGTGGAGAAAAGCAGGAATCCTCTGAAACCTCTCTGCCCTCCCCAGTGATATGCCTCCTCCAGATGGCCACACCTCCTAATTCTTTCTAAACAGTTCCACAACATAGGAACCAGATATTCAAATATATGAACCTATGGGTGGGGGCATTCTTATTGTGGAATATTATTTTAACTGTGCAAAGGTGTGTTAGATTTTTTTTCCTGCTGCTTTTGTTAACAATGCACAAATGTGCTACATTCGTTTGATTAAAGAAACTTAACCTGGGATCAGGTGGCTGAGTCGGCAGGTAGCTGACAGGAAGAGGCACGGCGAAACCATGTGTAGCTTTCTAACGTAAATTATCCTGTTTCTCTTGAGCCACATTTTGCCTCTGGAATTTTTTACCTTTGTTATATATCTATCTTACTTTCTTACTCCATGGCTGGCCCCTGGTGTCATCCTCTCCCTCTTTTCTCCCTCTTCTCCCTCTTCC
Source organism: Microtus agrestis (assembly GCA_902806775.1). Classification (NCBI taxonomy): domain Eukaryota; kingdom Metazoa; phylum Chordata; class Mammalia; order Rodentia; family Cricetidae; genus Microtus; species Microtus agrestis. The sequence continues at coordinate 115,958 of CADCXT010002769.1, forward strand.
CTAGATTTCTACTTATTCATTCTCTCTGCCCCCCAGCCCCCTCTATTTTCCTCTCCTGCCTAGCTATTGGACATTCAGCTCTTTAGTAGATCAAGCTGATGTTTTAGGCAGGCAAAGAAACACAGTTTTACAGCATTAAACAAATGTGATATAAAAGAATACAGCATATATTTACATCATTAAAAAATACTCCACAGCATGAAGGAATGTAACACCTCTTAAAATAATATTCCACAATATGCTGTCATTCAAACCACCACACTGTTCAGAAAATCTCCTGCTAGAACACCGGTCAGCTGCAGTGGAACTGGCATGTAGGCTATAAACCATCCTCTGGGGTAAGAACAGATAAGAACAGGCTGGAGAAAGGAAAGATGGGCAAAGACAAAGAATCAGCTTCAGCTCTCCAACCCATGTCTAGGGCAGAGGAAGATCCGACTGGTCAAGTGTTGCGTAAGCTTTGAGTAGGACAGAGCTGAAGCAAATATAGGTGTCTAAGGCTCATATCCAGGGTTTGACTTCCCAAATATGTCAGCTTACACACACACACACACACACACACACACACACACACACGACACACTCAGCATCTGCTAGGCTTATTTCTTCATGGAGTATTTTACTCTGCCACATAAATCAATAAATTGGCAACTTCAGAAAGAAGTTCTGAGCTTGCAAGACCAAAAGCCATAACACTTGATGGAGGCCAATTTTCCAAGAAAGCCTTAGAGTGCATCTAATTGGTCTTACCCTAGTGAGGATTTGGAAACATAGTCATGGCCTTGGGAACAAACATTTTTCACTCCTATCTGCCTCATGGACCTGTGACTGTTTATTGTATGACTGTTCCCAGAGAGATGTGACCAAATATTTTTTCACCACAGATAGGGCGCCATTGACAGACCAGAGAAACAGTTCCACCCAAGTCTAGATTGGTGAAGCTGAGTCTACCCGATTAGTTACAGGAACATGGGTGACTCAAAGGTGGCGGCAGCACGGAGAAGCCTACCCCACTGTGGTGATGAAACCAAAGTTGCATCCCTGAGCTCCCTGCCTAACTTGTAGTCCTCTCTGATGAAGAGTCTCCGCAGTTGACCCTGTTCTCTGCTTTTATACCCATCGACCCCGTCAAGGCAGGGGCTTTGTAAGTCTTGTAACTTTCTCGGTTTCTCTAGCAGTGTCTTCCCAAGTCTCGTGAGCTTTCCTCTTTCTCCCAGAGTGAATGTTACAATTCTGAGGAAATAGCAGCACGCACTCTTCATTGCTATAATTTCCTTAAAACATTTAGGACAGTGCAGGGAATACAGAAGACCATTTGTTCATCTCTTGACAACTGCTGAGAAGGCCTGTTGCACTAATTAGTGTTTGTCAACTTGACAAAAACCTAGACATACCTGGGAAGACAGGATCTCAGTTGAGGAACTGCCTCCATCAGATTGGTCCTGAGGGTACATCTGTGGGGCATTTCCTTGGTTGCTAATGGATGTGGAAGGGTCTATTCTACTATGCATGCTACAGTCCCTGGGTAGGTGGGCCTGGGCTGCAGAAGAAAAGGAACTGAGCAGTCAGGGAAATCAAGAGAATGAAAGTAGTGTTCCTCCATGGTTCTTTCTTCAGCTCCTGCCTCTAAGTTCCTGCTTTGAGTCCCTGCCTTGGCTTCCTTTCGCGGTGAGCAGTTGCCACTAAGTCAAGTAAATCCTTCTTCCTAAAGTTGATTTTGTTCTGTGTTTTATCACGGCAAGAGAAAAGCAAACTAGAACATCTGTCATGGGCGAGGCATTGCCCTAGGCTTTCCGGATTTGACAGAGAAAACCAGACACGATGTCCCGCCCTCAGAGAGTCTATATCCTAGTGGAGGTGGACACAGCAATAAGAAATACAGGTTGATAAATCCTGCTAGAAATGAGTCTATATTGCATTTAAAAATTAAGCAAAGAGTAGCCCTTGGAAGCAAGTCAGAAATACAGATAGGGAGGGTGGTAGAGGAGGTCCATCCTCCACCACTACGTACCAGGACATGACATGGGGGTGGGGCCTAAAGGAAGTGAGGGAGTAAGCCATGAGGATGGAGAGGAGAAATTCAGACTGCGGAATTCTGTAGATGGACACATGCCTGACAATATACTACATTTCATGGAGGTGACCAGAGTGGATGGAACAGAGGGAAGACTGGAGCAGAGACCAGAGAGCAGTCCGTGGGAGCAGGATGAGGTCGGGTAAGGCTTGCAAACACATACACATGGATGACTTGGATTATGCAGCCTGAAGTTCACAGCATCTTCTGGTTATTTAAAGCTGGTTCTTACAAAAATGGTCTGGTCAGTCCCGGAGATGCTCATTCTCCACATGTTGACAGCAGAAATCCCATCATGCATCATTTTAATTTGTGTTATCTAGGAAATGGCTGACATTCATTTGATTATGAATAATTATTGATTATTGATTTAGAAATTCTGACATGGTCTCCCACATGTTCTACCAAAAAGCCAACAATATCCCACACAGAAATTCAGCAACGTCCCCATCCTAGCATCTTGTAAACCATTGGGGCCTAAGCCAGATTCAGCTATGTCACAATAGAGCTGCGCACAGCAGCCTGAGCAGAGGTTGGTGTCGCATAGGGGGTGGGGCAGCTGCAGAATTCAGCATCAGAAGACCATGAGACAGCCGCACTCACACAGTGTTCCAAAGAAATGACAACCCGAGATCTGGGCTATGCAAAGAGACTTTATTGAAATTTCTCAAACAAATCAGAATGCACAAGACAGGTGTGTGCACATTTTGAAAATGAGGTTTTCTGTACCCCAAAGAGAAAGCAGGCCTATGCAGGGAAATCCTACTCTCTTCTGCAGTGCTGTGGTTTGGACATGCATGTTCTGTTAAAGAGGCAGCCCACCTTCTTCAGGTTGCTGTTCTGTTGTGATGCAGCCAGCGTTCTTCAGATGGCTGTTTTGTACTTTGGTGTCCCTCCCAGGCCGGCAGCTCCTTCTCCCTCCTCACCATTTCTTCCCCTGTATCTGCTTCATTTCTTGGTTGAAATCTCTTGATTTCTCTTGTTTTATTTCCCAGGAAAACAAGCTGTGCCTGCATTAGGACTTGTTCCAGGCTGAAGGACTGATTAAAATTTAGTGATTGTGTGTGTGGTGGGGGGGTGGCAGTGCACACCTTTAATTCCAGCACTCGAGAGGCAGAGGCAGGCAGATCTCTATAAGTTTGAGGGCAGCCTGGTCTACAAGAGCTAGTTCCAGGACAGCTAGAGAAACACGGAAAACAAAACAATAGCCAAAGCTTTAGCGATTGTAGTGAGGTGGATTGTTGCGCAGGCAGTGTCGGATTGTCTTGGACTGTTTCCAGCTGCTTCCTAGGAAGACATCGGGCAATATTTGAAAATGACAGCGGTGGCTTCTGCGCTTTGCTGTGACCCTCTGACCTGGGGTCTCAACAACATACTCAACCAATGCTTTCATTCATGTCTTTCTTTGCTCTGTAACTAATAAAATCTTACGTATCCACGTGTACAGTGGCTATTAGAGACGACTTGAACTCATGTCCGACCATAGTCACTGGCATTTGACTCAGAATAAATCACATTTTCTTCCATTTGAGGTGAGTTTAGCATCAATACCCTTCATAATACTGCTGCTGTGTCCCCATTCTCCTCAAATCTCCCCTGATATTTGTTTGATCCTAAGAGAGCACCATGTTTGATTTTAAACCAACTGTCCTGTCCAAGAAAGCCTTTGACAGTGCAGGACATAGGGTAGAATCCTATTGTTGGTGTAAAATGGGTGTTTTCTTTATGGAGGTAAAAATCTTGTTTCAGAGGGAGCCAAGAGAGCTTCTAGAATGACTAATCCCCTCCCATCAGAGGTGCTGCATTAATGATTGAAAATGCTGTCTTTATCTCATTTATTCTTCTTCACTATTCCTTATCAGGCAGTCCAGTCCTGTGATGTCATGAACACTCAGGATTCTGTCCTCCAATGATACAACCCAAGGGGCTGGAGTGTAGGCGGGTGGCTTGACTTCACACACGGGGCAGTTGACCTGCCCTGCTCAATAGTGGCTGTTTTGAGAGGCAATGCTTGCTGTCACATCATGATTGATTTTTAAAATGAACCTAGAATCTTCCTTTGCTCCATGTCTGTTATAAGAAAAGGAGCTTCCAGTTCAACAGTGAAGTCCAGCTTAGTTATGGTCTTTTAATTTTTTTTCCTTTCTAACCCGAGAATTGCAGACTATCAAGAAGGTGCGGGGAGCGGGGGAAGTCATCCATTAAGCTAGTTCATAAAGTAGAATTTTAAAAACATTTGCTTCTAAGCACTTTAATAGTTGTAACAATAGAACTCATGTACTTTACTCTCCAACATTATTCTCCCATCATTTTCTATGTGGTAATTTTAATGTCTGTATAATATTTCTTTTATGATTTCCATAGCCATTCTCTATTAGTTAGCATTTAAATTGTTTCCATCCAGTCTCGGCTCGGTGTGCACTGCAGTGAGCAGCTATGAGCACAGAGTCTTCCTTATGTTTTCAATTATTTTTTTGGGATAAATTCCAAGAGCTACAATTACAGGTCAAATGGCTTTAATATTTCTATGATTCTTTGTGCATTTCTCCAACTTGCTTGCAGAAAATCATACTGATTACCAAACATGCTACCTAGCATCCTTGCAAACTCCTAGATGTATTAAGTGTGCAAAATAACACAATAATGAAGTTTTTTTGAGACAAGGTTTCTCTGTGTAGCCCTGGGTGTGCTGGAACTCACTCTTGAACTCATAGATTCATCTGTCTCTGCCTCCCAAGGGCTGGGATTAAGGCCTTGCACCACTTTCAAGAAAGGTATTTTTACTCAGAGTTGCGGTTAAGAAACATATCATTGCTCCTGTTGTTGTTGCTGCTGCTATTTTGAGTTATATGGATCAGACACTGACACACACACACACACACACACACACACACACAAATAATGTAGACAGTAAGGAGGCATTTCCCTGTTCTCTTTCATGTTCTTCTGTCTTCCCAAAACCCCATACAAGCCACAGTCCACGCACAGAGCATCTGAGCACTTCGCAGCCCACACACAGTTGTTGACTGACAGAGGTTTACAGGTTCTTGAAACAAGATGAATGCTCCCTAGAGGCCAGTAACTGGAGTCCCCTGTGTGCTAATGGGCTCATGCCACCTTAGAAGTAGATGGACAATATGGTAGACTCTTATTCTAGTAGGAGAGTTTTCTTTAAATTATTCAAAATCGGATCTCATTGTGTAGCTCAAGCTGGCTTCAACTATTCAATTCTCCTTCCTCAGCATCCCAGGCAGCGGGAGTTCAATACTGCTCTACTGCACTCAATGTGAAGAACTTGCAGAGGGTGTTACTGAGTGTCCACAAAAGTGACATCTGCTTGGGGCTGGCTCTTTGTCTGCACTCTGTTCCTGCGGGCATGCTGTGGAAAGTTTAGAGGATGGCACTTGGCTCCAGGGCCGAATGAGGAAGGAGCTCACAATGCTTCAATGCTGCCCTTTGCCTCCTACTTTCCCGCATCCAGTCCCGACTCACTCGCTCCCAGACCACTGGTGAGCACACACAACCCTGGAAGTAGATGGACAGCACTGTAGATTCCTAGTCCCATAGCTCATGATGGAGACTGTGGGGCATCTTTTTATCTATCTGAGTGTTTTATTTTACACGTTTTGTCTGTGTGTATCGCTGTGTACCATGTGTATGCCTGGTGCTCACAGAGATCAGAGAGGGTGTTGGAGTGCCAGGAACTGGAGTTACAGACAAGTGTGAGCTGCCATGTGGGTGCCGAGAATTGAACCCAAGTCCTCCGAGAGGGCAGCAGGTGCTCTTAAAAACTGAGCCCCGGGAGGGCCTGTTGCCTTCAGTGCTGTGTTTATTCTGAGAAAGTCAACCATTCACTGCTGTGGGGAGCGGGAGACCTGGATATCTATGTATTTCTGGATGACCTGGCTCTTGCAAGACCTAAGATTGCTCATCCATTACAAAGGCAAAAGATGTGATGAACATTCCAGTCCTCATAAGAATTCATAATGGTGTCTTGTGACAAAAATGAACCCAAAGCAAGACAGACTCTCAGTGAAGCTGAGCTGCCCAGATGGGGCTCAGATGGACCAAACAGCCCGTATGAAGTAGAGACCAGCCAAGACATCCAGAAGAAGCAAGAGGTCAACCAGACCACCGGGAAGAAGCAAAAACAAACAGCCTGGAGAAATCAGAGACCTACTTGGAAGAGACGCAGACCAACTGAGCTACCCAGAAATGACCTCCTGTAACTCGTTAAGCTGTCTACCTGTTACAGAGTATGCTCTGGGTTTTCTGTGTTCAAGAACTGTCAGCCATGCTGAGGGAGAATTGGTGACAAAGCTGCATTGGAGACATTTCGGCTCCGTTTTGAAAGGCAGGGGATCACGGGGCCTTCGAGCATCATTCTTGGTCCCTTCACAGCGGTGCTTCAATGTCGTCTCTTGTACTAAAGGAACCATCCTGTTCCTTGCTCTCTGGCTCATGCTGTGTTTTCTCTGAAGCACTAATTAAATGTGTGTTTGTTCATCATCAAAAAAAAAAAAAAAACAAAAAAAAACTGAGCCACGCCTCCCTCCCCTAGAACTCACCTTTTAAACATGTTTAAGCAGGATTTCATTACTTAGCTCAAGCTGGTCTCAACCGCGGCAAGAGTCGGGAGATACGGTATGCGCCACTGCATGAATGAATGACCGACCGAGTGAATGCACCTGGGTCCAGGACTGGCGCATGGCAAATTCATCCAATTCAATCCTTAGCTTTTGCATAGGTACGTCACAATAGCCAAGAAAATCACAGTAAAAGAATCTAGTTTACACTGCTGCAGAATCATCATGGAAACGAAGGGATCCAGAGAAAAACGGCTTGAGCTTCAGGAATATGGGACAGGGTGGCTGGATCTAGCTCCGCCCTCTGGAGGCCCTTGGCTTTGGGTGAGCCTGTCACAAGGGATGCTTATTTACAGAGTGGCTGTCTACATTGGTTTATTCAGAGAGCCGTTGCCAGGATCCCATTAAATGACAGACCTGAGAAAGTGCTTTAGAAATCAGTGTATTTTGTTAATATAGCGAATTTATCTTAAGCATTTTCATAGTTGTCAAGACCATCAGGGTCTTGACCCCTTTGCTCATATGATCGCTCTTCCTCTCTTGGACTGGTCTCTGAAAGCTTATCCCAGTGCTTAGCTGTGGATCTCTGCATCTGCTTCCACCAGTTGCTGGATGAAGGTTCTAAAATGGCAATTAAGGTAGTCATCAATCTGATTAATGGGGTAGGCCAGTTCAGGCACCCTCTCCACTGTTGCTTAGGGTCTTAGCTGGGGTCATCCTTGTGGATCCCTGGGAATTTTCCTGGTGCCAGGTTTTACACTAGCCCCATAATGGCTCTTACAAGCAAGATATCTCTTTCCTTGCTTTCTCTCTCTGTCCTTCCGTATCTCGACCATTCTGTCTGTCGAGATGAGGTTCTCTTCCTATCCTTCTCCCCTCCCCCTCCATTCCTCCCTCCCTCTATGTTCCCAATTTTATCGGGAGATCTTGTCTACCCCCTTCCCAGGGGCATCCATGTCTATCTCTCTTCGGGTTCTTGTTACCCGCTTCTCTGGGGTTGCAGGATATAGGCTCATTATTCTTTGCTTTACATCTAATGTCCACTTATGAGTGAGTACAAAATGTATTTGTGTAGCCGCCTTGGGTGGGTCACTAGTCTAGGGGTTGTAACCCACCCTGCAGCCTGTTATTCCAGGGTCTCGAAGGGGCCCTGCCTGGAAGGGAATGGGCGAGACAGAAGGAGGAGACCAAGCAGATTTTGTCAAGGTCTCGTTTATTAGGGTCCAGGTAACAGCTTATATAGCCCCTGGATGAGGGCTTGGGGGGCAGGGTTCAGGAGCACGGAATCTGGCTGCGTGGTCCCGGTCACATAACCTATGTCTGGTCTGGTAGGCCAAGCAGTCACAAGTTGCCACACCTAGTTCTCTAGGTAGTCTGATGGGGTGGGTTCCGCTAACAGATAGTTCTCCATTAACAGCTTTAATTGGGTGTGGGGCAATAGAACTATTCTTAGCACAATTATGGGTGTGGGGTTCTCTGCAGACCCCCAGGGTGATGGTTCCTGTAATGATTTTTAGGGGGGGAAACGGCTCCTAACATATCTGTCCTTCTGGATCTGGGTTACCTCACTCGGGATGATTTTATTTTCTAGTTCTATCCATTTGCAAGCGAATTTCAAGGCAACGTTTTATGTTTTTTACTGCTGAGTAGTACTCCATTGCGTAAATGTACCACATTTTCTTTATCCATTCTTTGGTTGAGGGGCAGCTACATTGTTGAAACATGTTTTTAAAAATATTATTTACTTGAAATTCAAAGTTAACTAGTATCTGGGTTTTCCCTGACATCCCTGCCCCTTAACCATGAGGGCACATCTCTATGCCCCTGATCAGGGAGTTAATGTGTGATTTGCTTAGTGTGGTTTCCATATGCTGAAGGCACAGGTTTTTAATGTTCTCAACGCTGGTAGCAATAAACATTTGAATTTGGACTTCAGAAATGGATTTGAACTGGACAAGACGGCACACAGCTGTCACCCTAGCAATAAGGAGGCTAAGACAGGAGCATGCTACAAAATGAGTTCTAGCCCAGTAAGGAAGCATGGACTACAGAGTTGAGTTTCCTGAGAGGATGGACTCTAGCCCAGCATGGACTATATAGTGAGAATACATATAAATTAAATTAGTTATTTAAGTAACTTGAAATGAAGCTAAAACAGGGATTATAAACCTAAAAAGTTAGTGAGTCCTTCAATTTCATAGTTTGCCAAGTAACCACTTAGAGTTCTTGAGTTTTTTTGGTTTTGTGTGTGTGTGTGTGTGTATGTGTGTGTTTTATCTGAAAGTGAAATGGAGAAGATAGGGACTGGGAAGTTGCTTCAAAGTGAACACTCCCATGTCTACACCCACACATAGGACCACCAGTGTAAGATTCTCACTGCTGTGTTGATGCTGGTGCCTAGTGGCCTGAGGTCTCAGAACCTGGAATCTGAAGACTAAAACTCTTAGGATCTCTGTTTATGATTGGTGTAATGTTTCTAGTTTGTTTCGAGATTCAGATTCTCCCAATGGAAAACACCTGCGTTCTCCCCACCTTGAAGCTGTGCCTTTGCCCCCTAAACCTATCACAGCCCTTCCATTTTGCCTGCAGATGGAGTTGTTTGTGGGCATAAATAATTTCCTGGCAGTTATTTTAAGCAAGGATTACTGAGTCGAGAGCTGTTTCCATTGGCTTTCAGCCAGCTGTTGGTACATAACACAGTATTTATTCCTTGTGGGCCAAGCCCTAAGGCTCTGATATTTTGCCTTTGCTGTTTTTGCTTAATGAACTTATGCTTTTATATATAATATTGGTGCTCCTATTTCACGGAGTTCTTACAACAGCCTGGCTATTCTCTGGCTTTAGAAACAGTACATCCAGGACACAATTGTGAGTACCAGACAGCAATCTCTTTTTTCTTCATTTCTACTTCATTTCCATCTCTGCATTCCATATCCCACTTTTGAATAACTCATCTTAGAAGACCAGCCTCTACTTATCAACAGTATATTGGAACAAATCAAGAAGAGGATGGCCTTTCTTTCTTTCTTTCTTTCTTTCTTTCTTTCTTTCTTTTTTTTTTTTTTTGAGTTTGCAAGTATTATGAAATAAAATTTTCTTCCAGCAGGCGGTGCTGTAGACTTCTGCAGGCGCTGGCTGAAAGAACAAGTCTTTGCTTAACTGTACTGCTAAGATCTACAAGTAACTTTCCTGCTGTGCCCAGGCAGGGACAGAGCTGGACACTTAGACCTCACCCCAGAGTCCAGCACTAGCCCTCTGAGCCTTTCTACAGAAAAGATTATCAACTGATGATCAGGACATTGAGGATATTGTTTGAGTAGGACAATCTTGGAGACACAGCTAAGTGTTTGCATGATATGCTGTGTTAATAGACACAGGGTTCAGCTGGGATTGGAGAGTAAACCACTCAATTTAAATACAAATAGAATTTAGGATAATACAGTGACTTGGGGTTGCTTCTGCTATGCAAAGTATTGATCAGAACTGCCCTGAGAGCTTGTATTAGGAGAACAATCTCCTGATTTCACTTTGGAGCATCTGATTGGTGAATCTGGGGAGACTGACAGTTGGCTCCCTAATTTCCATGGAGGATTCTATTGGCTGCTCCTAGTATCTGATACCTTGCCACTGGGTTCTTCTAATTGCTCTTTGTCCTCTAATTTCTGCGATTTGACGGAAGGAGTGTGATGACAGAAGTTACAAAATAATCCCACACTAGTTCAGAATTATGTATAATAAAGAAGTATTTATTTAGGGGAGACTCACAGCTCACTGTCCTAGATCACAGTCCTCTGCATGAACAAGGAGCAGGAGCCAAATCCAGCAACCGGAAGTGAGAACCAGAAGCAAGAGAGCGAGCGAGCGCACGGTTTACAGCTGCACTTATGCTATAAGAGGCCACACCCAAGTACTCTGGTATCTTAAAGGCTATTGGCTGAAGGAATTCCCACAGTACCAACTCCTTTTGTTTAAATAAAAGAGTTCCATACCCAATATAAAACTATGTACACTAGGAACACATATGAAGATTAGAAATACAACCAGCAAAAACAATATTAAGCAAGGAACATATGCTAAATGTTTTAATAAACATTCTATCCTAAGGAGTCTAAGTCGTATATGGGAAATGGCTTGGCTAGATAATAAGAGGACAGTAACTACGACTGTCTAATCTTCAACCTATTTGAAGGCCTGTAGCATTATGCTCATCTTCTCAGTGGGTCCAGCCAGAGAGTCCACATTTCATCCTGGTTAGATGTTCGCATTCCTTACGTCGATACATCTTCTCACCACAAGAGCAGTGTAGCTATGTTGCATGGAGAGCCATCATTACCATCAAGACCCTGCCTTCGTCATTAACCAGTTATAATAGAGTGATGTCCTTAACATGGCTGATTTGGTCGTCTCCCTAAGGCTTATCTGTATTAGGAAACTGACGCTTTTCCATTTTATATTTTAAGAAGTAGCAAATGAGTCTCTGGTGGTTTGAATAGTTATGTACTCATAAACTAAACTGTTTGAATGCTTGGCCCAAAAGGAGTGGCACTACTAGGAGGTGTGGCCTTGTTGGAGTAGGTGTGACCTTATTGAAGGCAGTGTGTCACTGTGGAGGTGGGCTTTGAGGTCTCCTATGCTCAAGCTACACCCTGTGTGGGACACAGTTGTTTCTGCTGTCTGTGGATCAAGATGTAGATTTATCAACTCTGTAGTACAGAGGCCGCTAGCTAGTTCCCAACAGCTTAGCCCCAATAATCATACAGAAATTGTATTAATTAAATCACTGCTTGGCCCATTAGCTCTAGCTTCTTATTGGCTAACTCTTACTTATTAATTTAACCCATTTCTATTAATCTGTGTATCGCCATGTGGCTGTGACTTATCTACTAAAGTTTTGTCCCATGTCTGTCTCTGGCAGGGCTACATGGCTTCTCTTTGACTCTACCTTTTCCCCAGCATTCAGTTTAGTTTTCCCTACCTAACTCTGTTCCCCTATAGCTCTGCTATAGGCCCAAAGCAGTTCCTTTATTTATTAGTGGTAATCACAGCATACAGAGGGAAATTCTACTTTGCAGCTCCTTCTCCAGCACCATGTCTACCTGCATGCCACTATGAAGATAATGAAGATAACGGATTACACATCTGAAACTGTAAGCCCACCGCAATTGAATGTTTTCCTTTATAAGAGTTTCCATGGATATGGTGTCTCTTCACAGCAACAGAAACCCTAACTCAGACAGAGTGTGGCAGTAAGTACTAAGAATAGTACTTACTCGAGCCACTAATAGTTTAATCATTTGGGTATCAGAGACACTACAAAGGACTAAATAATCAAATCTGCTCACTGTGGGAGGAAAGTAGTATATGAACATTAGTGACTGAGTTTATTTATATTAAGGGAGGAGATCAGAATAAAAACTTCCAACAGCCTGCACCACTGTTCTCAAGACACCCTCTAGCTGACATGTGTGAAAACACAGTAACCCGTCCTCAGTGACACTGTAACCACTAGCTTCTGGGATCTCCTCTGCCCTTCTGTCCTCCGCTGCTCCTACCTGACATCCTCCATACCTTTTCAGAGAGAGAAAAGCTCCCGTGATCTACAGATCTACATGTGAAATACTCTATAGTGGCATAATGAATGCCACTGTTCAGCCCTAGAGGCCACATTTTCCGGTATCAGAGCTTAGCCTAGTACCCAGCTGGCAACCCATCTGAATTCTCAATGGCTGTTTTCATAAAATCAATGCGCTGCAGTTTTCACATCAGTGTGCTCTCTCTCTCTCTCTCTCTCTCTCTCTCTCTCTCTCTCTCTCTCTCTCTCTCTCTCTCTGTGTGTGTGTACCCATGTGTGCATGTTCATATGTAAGTATTTAAACATTTAGGTACACATTCATAGGAGGCCAGAGGTTGCTAATAATTATTATTTTCATTCCTTCTCCACATGACTTTTCAGGCAGTCTCTCACTGAGTCTAGAGCTCACTAATTGGCTAGACTTGCTGGCCAAGCTCCATGAATTTTCCCGTCTCTGCCAGTGCCCACTCTATGCCATGATTCTTAAGTGAGCATCCCAACTCAGGTCCTCATGCTTATACAGGAGGCCCTTACCAGCTGACCCATCTCCCTAGCCCCCAAATATGCACATTTAATAAGCGCTCATAGGTGACACTGGCATAGAGATGGGCCTAGGTTGCCTGTCTTGTTATTAGAATGGCCCATACAGATGAACGTGAAAAGACAGCAGACATGTAATAAGTCCTCTATTCTCTCTCCTTTTCAGCTACAGGGAAGTTGTAAATAAGTGACCAGTGTTTACTTTCTGAAACAAGCACGGAAACTATTGAAAAGGCATCAGAAAAGCTGAGCATACTAATAGTACATCTCAGTGTCACCTCGATCCCTTCATGGGTTGACAAAGAAACACGGCTTACAGGAACCTGGAGTACTTGTCAGTGTTATGGGTGCCACATGGAATAAAGCTGGGAGCTCTGTCATGGCAACCAGAGACATACAGCCTGCATGGACTTGGGAAAACAATTGGCTGGGGAAAGACCACACTGCTCAGGGTGACTACCACCCACCTAGGGGCAATAGGGATTGAGTCAACTGCCATAGAGAAGACATCATTTCTTTTTATGCCCATTGTTATGGCTGGAATGTTCTGTCTCTATCAACATGCAGCCCTAGATTACCTTAATTTTTTTCCTACTTCCAACGTTTTCCTCATATTGTTTGTATTTGATTAAAATATAATTACATTTTCTCTCTCCCTCCACGTTTCTTCCACTCACTTTCAAATTCATGGCCTCTTATTTTTATTATTGTTATATACATGCCTGTAAATGAATAAATGTATAAATGCAACTGGCTGAGTCCGATGACTGTCGATTGTATGTTGTATTGTTTTAGGATGACCACATAGATTGGATAACCATTTAGGTACTCATCTCTAGAGGAGGATAGTTCTCCCTTTCTTAGCACTTTTTAGTTGTCTGTAGCTCTTCATCTAATGGTGGGGCCTCCTGTGATTAACCCCATCTATGTGGGCACATCAATTGGCACTGGCATTGTTCAGGTCTTCCTTAGGCAGCCATATTGCTGAGAGTTCATGAGTACAGCTCTTGTCATGTCTAGAAGTTACCATCTTGCTGCAGACTTTCTGGTCGTCTCACTCTTACAATGTGTCCACCCCTCTTCTGTGATGTTCCTGAGCATTACATGTAAGAGTTGTGCTATAGATGTGTCAACTGGAGCTTGGCACCACAGAGACGGTTGTTCTGTGCATTTTAACTGATTATAGATTTCGGGAATGACCTCTTATGTGAAAAGAAGCCTTTTTGATGAGGGGAGAGAGTTACACAACCTGTGGGTATAAGGATGAGTATATAGAACACAGTTAGGAGTTACACTGGGTTAGGAGAGTGGTAGTAATAGCTCTCCTCTGACCTGTGACCTCACTAGCCTCACTAGTTTAATGTAACTGCTGTGATTTCTCTCCTTAAGTTTAAGCTCCATTAGAGAGCCGTTGCTTACCACCATGCTGTAGCTATCACAATTACACCTTTAGGGACATCTCACTGTATTATTGGTCACTGTTGTGTTTCATAGGCATCACAGACGCTTCCCTCCCTTAGCACCTTGGGTTATTACAAAAGCTATCATCACCAGGGAGGAAACTAGCTCGATTCCTCAGAGTCCTATGGTAAAACTTCATGGTATCTTCAATAACTTGACCTATCTTCAAGTTCTAGGAGGCAGCTCAGGGCAGCAGCAATACTCTACACTGTTTGGGGAGTTTCTCAGGCTCCCCTGATCAAGAACTAGAACGGAGGGCTCTCATGCCTGGAACTGGGCTTTTTGTTAGCCTATGGATCTTGGGGGCACATATTCCCCCAAGTGGGATAATTGTATCGCTTGCCACAAAATCCCCTCCCATGAAGAACTTAGCTTGCAGAAAAGGCAGGGAGCTCTAAGCTGTGATCACAAAGGATGAATTAAAAACCACAGACACTTGCAGGACGCAGTAGCTAGAAAGGAGCTGCAAAGACACAACTTTTAAACTTTCTCTTTGTTTGGCAATTGTAATCTTTATAAGTGAACCTTGGTTTTAGGAAGAACTAGAGTAAATCAATCAATGCTTATAATTAGGGAACAATGAAAACACTGCCTGTCAAAACATGTGGGATCACTAAAGGAGAAATGGTGGGAAATAGAATAGCCTTAAATGTGTCTGCCAGGAAATGTTAAAATATCATAAATTGTAAGCTGTCAGTTTTTATCTAAAGATTAGTCTGTAGAGAAGTAGCACAGATAGTGGCAGGTGGGAAAAAACTGACCCAGATAACGAGAGGCTGAGTCACAGCGGTCAACCATGGTTAAGACAGATGTATGCTATATCCACTCGGCCTCTTCGTGGCTCTCTTCCTTTCTCCTCATCACTGCCTTTTGCCCATGTAGAAATATAACCTGCCCATATGGGTTTGGTGTGGGGAAAACTGAGGGAATTCTGAATGTCCCCATTTTTAAGCTGAACTGCTGCCCAACTTCGCAGTCATAAATAAAGCCAAATAAAACAGAAAACCCTCCCCGCCTCTCTGTATGTAATTTTATCTCTCAAATAATGAGGCCAAGACTATGGAAAAATAACAACTAAGGAAACACAAAGAAGCCCCATGAAAGGAAGAAAAGAAAAACAAAATTCACAAGATAGAGGATAGGAAACTACCAAGGAAGATCAACACAATCACCAGCTAGTTCAGGTAGATGTTAGGGAGAGGGATACGCAGAATGGAGAAATGGCATGTATTTACTGATATATACTGAAAGGGGAGAATAATACAGAAACAACACTGTAAATTTTAAGGTGATGAATAACTATATTTTAATGAACTTGAAAGCCTACACAAGTCAGATAACGTCCAAGAAATCTAAAAAATGTATAAAAACAGCAGGAAGAGATTTTTTTATACTAAAGAGACCACTCAGTATGCAAGATTCTATAAAAGAAACATTGTTCCTCTCCAGTAAAATAAGGAGGTGTGAGTGCATGCATGTGTGTGTGTGTGTGCGCGCGCGCGCACACACACACACACACACACACACACACACACACTTCTCTGTCTCTGGTTTTCAGGCCCTTATGCAATCTCTTCTCCTTGGATGTGTGCTGGATCTTTTAATTCAGTTCTTTTAAATGAAGCATGGTGAAGTGATTGAATGTCACTTCTGAGATTAGATAGGGGAGCCATGGCTTCCATCCTGCTGTTTCTCATCCATCTCTTAACGCCTTCATAGCCCGGCTTCTGGTAGAATCACTGTGCTTCTGTGGAAGAGGCCCAGAGGCAAGAAACAGACATCTCTGGTCAACAGTCACTGAGAATTCAAACCTCATGATTGAAAATGGAAAAGGCTTTCTGAGTCCTTCCAAAGCTGAGGAATATCTTTCAATAGAGCCCCAATCTTTGATAACATCTTATAAGAGACCCCAAGTCTGAGGCACTTGAACAATGAGATCATTGTAAGTATATGTTGTTTTAGGACACTCACTTCTGGAGTCATTTGTTTCAAGGAAATACACACATACACGTGCATACAATGCATGTACATGCATACACATGTGTACACATGCATACACATGCGGAGAGATAAAATACACAGCTTGTTTTATTTGTGGATTCAAATGACTTAAAATAAATACTTCCTGTCTTCCTTAGTTACTACTTTACTTCTCTGACAAAACGCCAAGACCAAGTCAATTTATAAAAGAAAATATTTAATTTGGTAGGTCACAGGTCTAGATGGTTAGAGTCCATCAGCACATGGCAGGGAACGTGGCAAAAGACAGGCGAACATAGTGCTTGAGCAATATCTGAGAGCTTATGTCTGATCCTCAGGCCCAAGGCAGAGATGGAGATGGAGATTAGAGCTGGGAATGGTATGGGTTTTTGAAACCTCAAAGCCCACTCCCAGTAACACACCTCCTCCAGCAAGGCCACACATTCTAATCATTTCCAAATAGTTCCACCAACTGGAGACCAAGCATTCAAACATAGGAGCCTATGGGGGCCATTCTAATTCAAACCACCACACTATCTTCTAAAGGTAATTCTCAGAACTAGAGTAAAGATTCTTGTCTTAGGCAATCTTGAAGGAGAAAAGAGTCCTGGAAGGTGTAAGACAGGCCCTTGGTCCATGTGACCATGGGTTTGAAGTCATGAGGCTGTGAACTGGACCCTTCTTTGAGAGAAGAAGACAGACCCTGGCTGCTGGTAATTATGAGTTTGCTGTCACATGAAGAAGACAGACCCTCACTCCTTGTGACTGTCACAGAGATGTGAACTGACCGCTCCTCTAGCACAAGCTGCTCTGCCCTGTGCATTATTGCCAAACCTGGGAGCAGGAATCTTGCTGTTTAGAGATTAGTAAATGGCACAGACAAATGAGACAGAGGGCCATGGGTTCAACAGCCAACATCCCAGCTCCACAGAGTTCTCACCGCAGACCCCCGACTCTCCAGAGAAATGAAGGACAACCTGATTGTCAAAGAGAAACAACCAGAGGGATAGAAGGAGGAAAATTAAAGTTCATTATTATTGGCAGTGTCAATTTTCTTTTCTTTCCTTAACTTTTTATTGATTCTTTGTGGATTTCACATCATGCTTCCCTCTCCCATTTATCTCCCCATTCCTTCATATTAGAGCTCTGCCCTTGGAACCTCTCCCACAAATGAAATAAAATAGAATTTAAAAGGAAAAAAAATCAGGCCGGGCGATGGTGGTGCACGCCTTTAATCCCATCACTCGGGAGGCAGAGGCAGGCGGATCTCTGTGAGTTCAAGACCAGCCTGGTCTACAGAGCGAGTTCCAGGACAGGCTCCAAAGCCACAGAGAAACTTTGTCTCGAAAAACCAAAAAAAAAAAAAGGAAAAAAAATCTCATCACGGAAGCTGCAGTGTGACCCATTGAGTCACATGCATCTTTACTTGCAAGTGTTCATTGCAATGAGGCTTTGGTCTGGCTCAAGGCCTCTGGTTTCTGATACATTATCAATACTAGCCCTGATTGGGACTCCTCTTGGATAGTCTTTTGGTGCCCTGTGCCATGAATATCCTGCAGCTTTGTATCTGCAGGAACAGCCCCTACATATGTCCCAGCAGTTCACAGATTGGGTGAATGTTGAGGTGATCCAACTCATACAACTGGTTCTGGGCCTGAGTGGTAACTGGATTGATTGGTCAACATATTAGCTCTCCCTCTTTCTCACCACCAGGGCTCATCCAAACTAGCTCACCCAGTGCCACAGGCAGCAAGGAACAAGGCTAGTTCTGCGTTCATGCCCTCAGGACTGGCTCACCTCCACCCCCACATACCACCAGGGCCAGCTTTCCTGTGCTTCCCTGGCAAGGTACAGGGCCTGCTCTTCCAAGTGTCACAGCCAGGGAGGGACAGGACCATCTCTCCCACTCTCATGCCCCATGTCAGGTCTCCCATCTGCTGCAGCTGGTAAAGGGCAAGGGAGCATCTCTCCCCCATCCCTGCCACAAAATCTGTTTCATTTTCTTAGAGACATATGCGGGACCATTATCTGTCTTTATTTGTACAGGTAAACATGTGATGGCCATAACTTCTAGTAAATGCATGATTATTGAATAAATCTCTTTTTGAGCTCAAGTAGTTGCCCATTGGAACCTGGATAAGTATCAGGTGATTTTAATTTTCCAAATTCTGTAAAGTGGAACACATCGATATGCTAGATTTCATTCCTTTGAGTGCCCTTTGGGTTACTTTCTGCAGGTAATGGTATTTGGTTATAGAAAGATCAAGTAGGACATGCCTTTATAATCTCCTTAGCATGTAATAGAAATCTTTCTTTAAACCTTTGTTACTAACATGAGTTTTAAATGAAATTCTGAGTCCTTCAGCACAGTTCCAATCAATATTCGATCAATTTCTGCATTACCTTATGCTAGAGAACCTGGCAAACCCATATGGGAATGAATATGTGTTAAGTATATGGGGCAATGCCTATTCCTGATTATATCTTGAATCTAAGTGAATAAAGAAGTCAATCTTGTATCATCTTGTATAAATGCAGAGGTTTCAATATGCAAGGCAACTCTTTCTGCATATTGTGAATCAGTAAGTATATTGAGAGGCTCTTTAAAAATCACTTAGTACCATGAAAATAGCATATAACTCTGACTTTTGGACAGAATTATAATGGCTTTGTTCCACCTTAGTTAAATCTTCTTATTTGTAACCTGCCTTTCCTGATTTATTTGCATCAGTGTAAAATATACAGGCTCCAGTTATTGGTGTGTCATATACAATTCAGGGCAAGAATCTAAGTAGTTCTCTTTATAAGGTTAAATTTATCGCTTTTGGGGTAATTGCTATTAATCACTCCTAAAAAATTAGCACAAGCTCTTTGCCAGGGTTCATCGTCTTCCCATATGTTTTTTAATTTTATCAGTAGTAAAAAGCACTATAATCTCACTCCCAAGTAAATTGGGAGCATGGGGACCATGGGAGAGAGTTTAAGGGAAGGAGATAGGAAGGGAGAGGAGCAGCGAAAATGTGTAGCTCAATAAAATAAAAAAAATATGGACAATAATCTCTGCTGGGACTATTCCTACTAGTTAAAAAGTTTCAATTTTCCTTTTATAATTAATTCAGAGACCTTTCCACTTATGGTTTTGATATTTTATTTGATTTATGTAGTAAAAAATCCATTCTAAGATATATTCCCTCTGCTTTAAAATTGCTTTAGGAGAAATTCTGAAAAGCAATATTACTAGAATGCAATTAAGATTTGATCCCCCAATCCATATGTGCTTCCTTTAATTTCTCTTCAACAACGGTTATTAGTTTCTCAGCTTCACCTGTTAATTTCCTAGAACTATTTAAGTCTTTGTCATCATTTCAGGTTTTGTTTAAATGAATTATTAAAACAGATGTTATCCCAACAGCCAGTTATAGATGGAAAATACTGCCTAACAATCTTTGAAAGTCATTAAGAGTCCACAATCAGTCTCTTCTAATTTTTGTCTTTTCTGTTCTCATTTTTATAAGCCTATTTTATAACCTGAGTAATTAACAGAATCTCCTCTCTGTATTTTTTTCAGGAGCAATCTATAATCCCCATTTTGGCAAAGCTTTCTTTACTTCTCCAAACATTCTTTATAGAGTATCTACATTTGAATCAGATAGCAAAATGTCATCCATATAATAGTAAATTATAGATTTAGGAAATATTTTACCTATCATTTCTAATAGCTGACTTAGAAAGTATTGAGGCAGGGTGGGGCTATTGAGCATTCCCTGTGGAAGGATAGTCCATTGGCATGTCCTTGGAGGCTGAGAATTATTATAAGTAGGCACTGTGAAGACAAATTTTTTCTGTCCCTTTCTTATAAAGGTATAGTGAAGAAATAATCTTTTAAATCAATAACTATAAGAAGACATCATGTTGGTAATAAAGAAAGGAAAGGAATTCCAAATTGTAGAAGGTATATAAGTTGAATTTCCTTGTTGACAGCTCTTCGAAATGTCACTATTGACTATTTTCCAGATTTCTTTTTTTTTTTTTGCTCTGATTGGTATTTTATTTCTCCTTTACAGGTTCCACATAATAGACAAAGGTTTTTTGATAACATATTGTTATCTTTGCTGGAGATGATCATATGTTCATTCTAAACAACACAGATGTGTACATACAAGAGACTGAGGTTTCTGCAGCCTATAAACACCTCTTTGGGTTTAAAAAGGAAAAAAGCAATATATGACAATTCAACCGCAACTCTCAGAAAAACACATTTCCTGACCAAACATGAGCACCCTGTACATGGACCTATCATCCAAGACAGCAAGGAGCCGGGGGAAGCCAAGAGCAGCTCCTCACACCAGCTCAGAAGACCCTCCCCATCCAACACCTCCTCAAGGTGCTCCATCTTCATCACAGGAAGATAGCGGTCACCCCAAAAGAAGACAGGAGCAGCAAATAAACACTGTTGTAAAATCTGAGTGTCTTCCACAGTATTTCACACCAGCATCTCAGGAACTCTATGAAAGCATGCGTACTATTCTCTAGATTGCTCCCTTCATTTCTCCAGACAGGGAACCAGGTCTTCCTAACTGATTTTAGGTGCCTGGGAAAACTAAGTATTTCACCAGAAGGGATATAAGCAATGCTATTTGATAAGAGTAAGAATAAGGAGAAAGCAGCTATCTTAAAGAAAAGTGTGCTCTACTCACACTAAAGTATCAGGCCAATGCACAATATACTGCAAAACTGTAATACAATACGGTCAAACACAATGTCAAATATGAAACTGTTCAAGCACGTGAAGATCATCTTCGGAAAGACAAGCTAGGTTCTTATTTGTAGCTACCTTTGTGTAACTTTAAAAACTGTTGTCCCTCAACAAGGGCTGACACTGATCTTGATACTTGTTAGGAAGTTTGCTATGAGGCAATGGTGGCTCAACAGTCAGGTTCAGAGTTCTCCCGGTGCTCATCTTCAGAATTCATCCGAGGACTGGGCATCATCTTCATCCCTCACTTCTCGGTATCTCCCTGAAGACTCCCCTTCTGGATTGTAGCTCTGCATTTTAATATTCAGTCTCTCAGCTAGTTTCTGTGCTGCGAGCTTTGCCTGCATCTCCTCGTAATTTTGCTTCTGTTCTTTCTGTAGGGCCAGTGACTCTTCTATGGAGAGCAGCTGTGCAGGTAGGTGGTGGAGCGGAAGGAGGCGTGCTGCTGTGATGTCATCAAGAGGCTGCCTAGCCCTGCGTTGCTGCTCTTCTGAGGAAGCAGGAGATTCACCCCTCTGACAATGACTTGGTGAGTCACTCTGTTGAGTGGGTAATACATTGGTCTTAAACTTTTGAGGAGGGGGCACTGGGTTTTTGGCTCACATTTCTAGCACTTCCATGTAATGAGCCTCTTAGGAGTCTCACTCTGGAGCCCTGGCACGTTCTCAGTGCTGGTGTTTTCTTCTGAGGGCTCACTCTGGTCTGCAATTGTGATCTTTTGCAACTTAGCGACAAACAGACTGTCAATGACGCTGGAAATGTCTTCCACTTGACTTGAAACAGGGCGTTGGGGGAGATGTTCATTAACTTCAGATGAGGGTGCCCTGGCTTTGCTGCCGAGACCTGGGTTCACTGTGCAGCCAGCCTCCAAAGTCTCTTCGTTGCCTCTGGGAGTGAGATGTGCAGGTCCTTGTGTTTCTGAGGTTGGTCTGGATGATTTGTCTACAGAGGAACAGTCAGGAACTAATGATGAAGTATCAAGCATCAGGTCAGAATTCTGGGCCTTGCCTATGTCAGTATCGACTCTTGTGGCTGCTTTTGCCTTAGCTTACAGTCTACACTAACAGGATGAAACAGTTCACTTCTCGCTCTAACCTCTTCGTGTTCTGCAATGGCAGCTTTCAGTTTGGCGATGGTGTCTGAAATCTTTTTACCTTTGTCGGGCAATTTGCAAATGAATTTTTCGTTGTGCAAAAGTCTCTCCTGGCGCCTCAACCTCTCCCGCAGCTCTGCCGAACTCTGCTGCCCCAAGTCCTCGGGAGCTGGGGGCTCGAAGCCTCGGGGCAGCGAGAACATTGTGCACGGGCTGCAGCTGACAAGGCAGGCAGGGTTCCGCCACGGGGCCCACAGCGGGTGCAGGCTCAGCCGCCTGCAGCGACTCTGGTGCGGGAGCAGGAGTCCCATTTTCCCGGAAGAGCGCGGCTTCTTCCAGCCAAACGGAGTTTTCTGGAAATCCAGATTTCTTTTTAACAACAAATACAGGAGAGTCCCAAGGGCTGGTTGATTCTTCAATATGTTGAGCATCTAGTTGCTTCGGTACCAGATGTTCTCAAACCTGCAGGTTGGCTTTTGTTAAAGGTCATTGTTTAACCCATATTGGTTTCTCAGTTAACCGTTATAAAGGTAGGGGCATAAGTACTTCTGAAGGCTTGCTAGTTGCTTTATGCTATAGTACAATCTGAATGGCTGGTGACTTTTGTTTATATAGTACCTTCCCAGAAACATGAGGTTTTGGGACTTCAAGAATGGTAATGTGTTTATCCCATTGCTACAATAAGTCATGACCCCATAAATTCACAGCAATATTAGCTACATATGGCCACAGCCTTCCTTTCTGTACTTCTGGTCCTATGCAATCAACCCATCTCGTGATTTGTTTCACTTGAGATAGGGTTCCAATTCCTAGGCATTGAAATCTGCCTCTTGAAGAGGCCAATTCCATGCACAGATTCTGGAGTCATGATAGTCATATCAGCGCTTGTGTCCAGTAATCTCTCAATGACAATGTTATTTATACACACTCTTAACTTTGGTATTTAATCATTTATAGAAGTCTGCCAAAATGTGCATTTCCTATTTCCTACTGGAGTTTATAATTCATCTTCCATCATAGAGAACAGCATTTTTTTTACACTAGGCACTTGATTTTTGAATTTTCCTGGTGAGACATATTCTCTACAGTGACTGGGAATGACAGGATCATGCTTGACATGGCAGCCTGTAAGAGGCCCCACCAAGGAGTTTCCTGATGGTATCAGGTTGTCTTGTATGTCTTTTGTTGATCTACATTCATTGGTCCAGTGCCAGCCTTTGCCATGTGTCCTACATATTTCAGAAGATTGAGATTGTCTATTTTTGCCATTCCCAGAGGAGATATTATTTCCAGGAATTCCTTGCCTACATTCTCTTCTCAGATGTCTTATTCTACCATAATTAAAACATTTGGCACTTTGGTGTCTCCTAATACCATTGAAATTCTCCTCCTACCCAAGTCTCAGTATTATATTCAAATGTCTCATCATTTATTGTATTCAGGATCCATTCATCCATTGGTGCTGATCTGACCTTTAAAGGTCCAAGTATCTTTTAGCATTCTATGTTGGTATTTTCAAAACCCATAGATTCAATAAGTACTCATCTAGCTTCTGGGTCTGTTACCCCTATCTGTACAGCCTTAGTTAATCTTTGTAAAAAGTCACTAAAGTGTTCTCTCTGGCCCTGTTTAACTCTGTCATATGATTCAATTCTTTTTCCTAGTTCTCAAAACTTGCTCCAAGCATTTAAGGTTGCTGTGTGGAATAGGGACACGGTGTTTACATCATAGAATGCCTGGTCCCGTTGGTATGTGGAATATCCCTCTCAAATAATTTGATCTTGAGTAGTTTCAAATATTTTTATTTTCCCATGTTGTTCTAAAATTTTTGCCTCTTCTAGCTAGTAGCACTTCCATAGCAACTGTGGTCCATCTTTGAGGACTGGTGAAACTAACTGAAGCCAGTTGTGTGGGATGACCTTATTCCTTGAAGCCCATGCTTTCACTATTTCCCTAACAAATGGTATATGCAAGCCATAAGATACTATTGTTTGCTTATTTTCCTTTAGATAGCTCATACCTATAGGTTTGCATTTACATTTTTGAATACTATAGGGTACTTAGTACCAGATGGCTTCTCAGAGAATATTACCAGAAACTAAAACTCCAGGTAAGACATCCTGAACTCTGTCGTATACTGCCAAGGCAAAATTCTGTTCTTGTACCTTCTCTCCTTGCTCCTCAGTTCTGATAATTTCCTCAATTATTTCAAATCTTTTTCCCACTGCTTTTTGTAAAGTCTAAATCTCCTGTCCCATGTAGTGTTCTGTTCTAGGGTCCTCATTGATTCATTTAGCTGCTGGTCCTTATTCTGCACATATGATTCCAAGGTATAAAATTTGTCCAGTAAAGATAACTTCTCATCCTTGGACATTATTTCGATGGTGTGCATATTGCCTTCCTGAAGAGATACTCTATCCATTAATCTATCATAACTTTTTAACAGATTATAATTTTAAATTCAACAGTATGAATTCTTTCAGATAATTTCTCAGCACCCTTTAGCATTGATTGAATTTTTCTGTCAAGTTAATGTTATCCCTTTCAATGGTATTAATTTTTCAGCTAGCTGTTCATTATTAGGCTGTAAAAGTACCTCATTCTTGGCTCTGTTATCAAACCATTTTTTTTGTAGGACATGTTTCTCATCTGGGCACTAACAAGGACATTGAAGATTGCTACCAGTAAATCAAGACCAGCAGATTCTCTTTGAGAACCCTAGCACACCAGGACAACCACCATGTTGGGATGTGCCTCTAGTCTTGGCTCAAACCATTTTCTTAAGGATATAATTTAAAAGTTAATTCCCTAAACCAAGTAAATGAATGTATAAAGAAAATCACATAAACCTTGCAGAATGCTATCCATAGTGTAAGCCAAATGGTTATTAAATCCCTGAATGGTGATATTGTCAGCCATCATATAATTTTCAGATTTTATTAATTCACATACCATCCTTAGGCAATTTCATTGAATTGGTGTAGGTACAATAATGTTTCTTGGTTACCAGTGTCATGGCTGCAGCCATGTGGTGGAAAGATGCAACAGAGAGAAGCATGCGGCACCGAACAGTCCCACTCTGGTTCTGCATGCTCCTGCCTACTTAAATACTGACACTCTTCAGCATCAGTTCTGCCTTCATGCTGCCAGGCTCGCCACCATGAGGGTAATGGACTGAACCTCTGAAACTACAACAAACAACATGGTGATGAGGATAATGTTAGCAATAACAATAACAGTGATTCTTACCTCATTCCATCAGCCAGCTTCAAGATGGGTAAAGTCCTAAACACACATGGTTTCTAGTATGCCAACTGCCCAATGATCAAATACCTTGATAACAACAGCATACCCTTAAAGGGCATAAGGGATACATGGTTGACCTGGGGAAACCAGGAATAATGGATAGACAGTATATGCCCCTTTTATGAACTACTGATAACAGTAGACAAAACTACCGGGAGATGGACTGCACTGGTAACAGGAGATAGTGATTAGTACATAGACCAGAACTGGATAATATGAGGACAGAAAGTGGGGCAGCTCAAATACATCATTTTTTTTTATCTAAGAAAAGGGAGGCAATATGGTACCTTTGAATAATCTGGGATTTTTGATCAGAGGTCAAGAACAAAACCCTGAAAATTACCATTTAGTAGTTGTTTACCTTTTCAACTTTTTAAAATTAAATTTATGTGCATGGGTTTTTCATGTACATGTGCATTTATTAATCATTATTAATCATATACATTTCTAGATTCTGTGGAGGGAAGAAAATGGCATTGGATCCCACAGAATTTGAGGCACAGTTGGTTGTGAGCTGCTGTTTGGGTGCTGGGACTCAACCTCAGTTACTTGAAAAATTAGCCAGTGCTTTTCACAGCTGAGAAAGGAGACCCAATTATTAGAATTGTGAGAGAATTATAAGTTAAAAAATAACAGAATATGTAAAAATTAAATATCTACCTTGTCCTCGTTTGATTTTCTGTAGGCTGTGATAAAAATAATGACCCAAGCCAGCTTGGGGATGAGAGGGTGTATTGAAATTAAAACCTTCTAGTTTCTGATTGAGCTTCTGCCCTGGCCTCCCTCAATGATGAGCATTAGTGTATAAGCTTATATTTAAAAAGAGGCATTCTAGAAAGAAAAACCTAAAAGATTATGGAATAAATGTACAAGGATGAATAAAAGGTTTGACTTTGAAAGATCTAAAAAAGGGCATTTAGTTGGCTATTTAGTGTTACATGAGAAAGAAAACTGTGAAATTGTGTGGGATTAAGTTGTGATTGTGAAGTCTCTGACCGAGTGCTTTACATGACTGTTGCTTTGAGTTTTCAATATCAACATTTATTCACTGCCATCTAGTTAATAAAACATGATTCAGATCTCTCAAATATTATATCCTACAGATATCAATTATTATCATCTGAAATATAACATAAGTAATTGCTAGACTTCTAGATTCTGTCTCCATCTCTCTACTGATTTTGACATTACAAACATAAGGACCAAGGACATTGGAGAATGAAACTTTTTTCTAGACATAAAATAATCTTTTGGTCATTGGATTGATGACAGGATGACTGTCGATTGTATGTTGTATTGTTTTAGGATGACCACATAGATTGGATAACCATTTAGGTACTCATTCTAGAGGAGGATAGTTCTCCCTTTCTTAGACTTTTAGTTGTTGTAGCTCTTCATCTAATGATGGGGCCTCTGTGATTAACCATCTATGTGGGTACATCAATTGGCATTGGCATTGTTCAGATTTCCTAGGCAGCCAATTGTGAGAGTTCAGAGTGCAGTTCTTGTCATGTTAGAAGTTACCATCTTGCTGCAGACTTTTGTTGTCTCACTCTTACAATGTGTCACCTCTTCTGTGATGTTCTGAGCATTATGTGTAAAGTTGTGCTATAGATGTGTCAACTGGAGCTTGCACCACAGAGACGGTTGTTCTGTGCATTTTAACTGATTATAGATTTCGGGAATGACCTCTGCTGTGAAAAGAAGCCTTTTTGATGAGGGGAGAGAGTTACACAACCTGTGGGTATAAGGATGAGTATATAGAACACAGTTAGGAGTTACACTGGGTTAGGAGAGTGGTAGTAATAGCTCTCCTCTGACCTGTGACCTCACTAGCCTCACTAGTTTAATGTAACTGCTGTGATTTCTCTCCTTAAGTTTAAGCTCCATTAGAAAGCCGTTGCTTACCACCATGCTGTAGCTATCACAATTACACCTTTAGGGACATCTCACTGTATTATTGGTCACTGTTGTGTTTCATAGGCATCAAGACGCTTCCTCCTTAGACATTCTGTTATTATAAAAGCTATCATCACCAGGGAGGAAACTAGCTCGATTCCTCAGAGTCCTATGGTAAAACTTCATGGTATCTTCAATAACTTGACCTATCTTCAAGTTCTAGGAGGCAGCTCAGGGCAGCAGCAATACTCTACACTGTTTGGGGAGTTTCTCAGGCTCCCCTGATCAAGAACTAGAACGGAGGGCTCTCATGCCTGGAACTGGGCTTTTGTTAGCCTATGGATCTTGGGGACATATTCCCAAGTGGGATAATTGTATTGCTTGCCACAAAATCCCTTCCATGAAGAACTTAGCTTGCAGAAAAGGCAGGAGCTCTAGCTGTGATCACAAAGGATGAATTAAAAACCACAGACACTTGCAGGCGGAGCTGAAGAGCTGCAAAGACACAACTTTTAAACTTTTCTTTGTTTGGCAATTGTAATCTTTATAAGTGAACCTTGGTTTTAGGAAGAACTAGAGTAAATCAATCAATGCTTATAATTAGGGAACAATGAAAACACTGCCTGTCAAAACATGTGGGATCACTAAAGGAGAAATGGTGGAAATAGAATAGGCTAAATGTGTCTGCAGGAAATTTTAAAATATCATAAATTGTAAGCTGTCAGTTTTTATCTAAAGATTAGTCTGTAGAGAAGTAGCACAGATAGTGGCAGGTGGGAAAAAACTGACCCAGATAACGAGAGGCTGAGTCACAGCGGTCAACCATGGTTAAGACAGATGTATGCTATATCCACTCGGCCTCTTCGTGGCTCTCTTCCTTTCTCCTCATCACTGCCTTTTGCCCATGTAGAAATATAACCTGCCCATATGGGTTTGGTGTGGGGAAAACTGAGGGAATTCTGAATGTCCCCATTTTTAAGCTGAACTGCTGCCCAACTTCGCAGTCATAAATAAAGCCAAATAAGAACACAAAACCCTCCCGCCTCTCTGTATGTAATTTTATCTCCCAAATAATGAGGCCAAGACTATGGAAAAATAACAACTAAGGAAACACAAAGAAGCCCCATGAAAGGAAGAAAAGAAAAACAAAATTCACAAGATAGAGGATAGGAAACTACCAAGGAAGATCAACACAATCACCAGCTAGTTCAGGTAGATGTTAGGGAGAGGGATACGCAGAATGGAGAAATGGCATGTATTTACTGATATATACTGAAAGGGGAGAATAATACAGAAACAACACTGTAAATTTTAAGGTGATGAATAACTATATTTTTTTAATGTGAGGAGCATTTATTTATTTTCATAGATTCTCTCCTGCACAGCTTGTGTGACGTAAGCCTCACAACAACACAAGTGACGGTGTCCTTTCACTTCACAGCTAGGCGACTCTGTATCGGAAACATTCATAACTATTACTAGCCCATTTGTGATTAAAAATCAGAGGTGCAAGAAGTGTTTGAAGGGGATTCTATTCACACACGGTAAGATCACAAGGCCTCTTATAGGACATCTCTATAGATAAGAGATTTTGGGGGGATTATAAAATGCTTTCTCTATTTTAAACAGACTATTTCTATTTCAAGTGGCATCTGATATATTGCCTTCTTGCTGAATCTTAAAAATACCTCCAAAGGCTCCTAGATTTCCATTTGGATCTGCATATGCCTGTCTGAGATTGAATTAGATAAACTGGAACACCATGAAGATGAAGTAGAGTTAAGCTGTTGTATGGTATCTTATTAGGAAATAATATAATTTTTTTTATTTTATTTTTCTCCATTAACAGCTTCAACTGGGTGTGGGGCAACAGGACCATTCCCAGCACAACCATGGGTGTAAGGTTCCCGCAGTCTCCCCAGGGCGATGGTTCCTGCAATGATTCTGGGAAACTGCTCCCAACAGATCCCTCCCCTCCCATACAAAGGCAGGCAGCTATCACATGGAGCACCAGTAGAGTCATCCATGTGTCAACCAAAGGAGAAGGGACTGGACAGAGAACCCTCCTCTCAGTGGTAACAATCCCTCTCCTGGAACAGAGGGGTCTCATGACTCCTAGGTCGTGGGACCAGGCCTTTTCTTTCCCCTTAGGCGTCCTGGGTTCCCAGGGCCCTGCCTTAGGTTGGGGATTATCCGCCAAAGTCCCGTCCTTAGCTCCTCAAATAAAGGCATCTAGCAGGATTAAGGTAAGCAGATCCGGGCACCCTGTCTTAGGCCATGTGAAGCGCCCTCATACCTGTACATGCCATGTTGCGGTTTCTACAACCTCTGTATGTGTGCTATTCAGGCAATCCACACTAACTCCTCATTGGCCCCTGCATCTATCATTAATGAAAAGACTGTAGAGTTCCTCAAACAAAGATATAATGATATAATTTTGGACCAATAACTCCATCTCCAGACAAAAGAAAGGGCTTTTCCAACCCAGTATTCACCTTTAGTCTGGCCTTGGTATGTCCTTCCTAAGTGCCTACTCCACATAATGTTCGGTTCCTGCAAAAATTAGGGCGTGTAAAGGGATCAAATCTAAACTTTTAACATATGCATTAAACCCAAACTTTAAGCATGTGTCAAACTTTTTCACATCTTAGAGTTACAAATATCATTTGATCAATTTTAGAGTACAATGACATAATTGATGTTATCAATACCACCATTCATTCTAGAACAGTGACAGGACCAGTTTTTTTTAAGTAAGAGGTTAATATTTTAATTAAAATGAGATCTGTGTCCCAAAGTTTAAAGCAGTCTGATGTTTAGTTGCAACTGCTCAAAGCAGACTAGAGTTCAAGCTGCAAAGCAGTTTAGCATTTGTGCTCCAGGACAGGTGGAACCTGGGTGGGTTGATTGCTCCCACTAAGCTACCCATCCAGAGCTAGCCAGTCCCTGCCTTCAGCAGTCTCAGGCTCCCTTAGAGCTCGGCACATATAAGTGCCCAGCCTAGTTTCCTACCCAGTCCGCTCCCCGTCCATTGGCGTCCAGTTGTGGTGCTAAGTTCCATCTGGACGGTCGGTTCCTGCTTCTACACTGAAGAGATACACCCAGAGTGTCAGTCACAGCAAAGACTGGACCAAGACACCAGGCCTCTCCAGGCTCCATTTGAAGGAAGAGATGGGAAGGCGCCAATGCAAGAATTCCCCCAACAACCTGAAAGGCAACATGTCATCACCAGAATCCAGGGATCCCGAAATAAGAAGAATTGTACACCCTACTCCAGAAGAATTAGAAGAAATCGACTCAAAAGTGAATTATATGAAAATAATAGAAGACCTTAAACAGGAGGTGAAAACTGCCATAAACAATTAGAGATGACAAACAAAAGGTAGAGGAAATGAATAAATCGCTCAAGATACCCAAGAAAACCAAGAGAAACAAGAAAAGGCAATCAAACAGGTAAGAGAGGCGGTTCAAGACTTGAAGAATGAAATGGAAGTAATGAAGAAAACACAAACCGAGGGAAGGATGGAGATGGAAAACCTGGGTAAACGAACGGGAACTACAGAGACAAGTACTGCCAACAGAATACAAGAGATTGAAGAAAGAATCTCAGACGCTGAAGATACCATAGAGAAAATAAACGTACTGATCAAAGAAAACAACAAATCCAACAAGCTCTCATCACAAAACGTTCAGGAAATCTGGAATAACTATATTTTAATGAACTTGAAAGCCTACACAAGTCAGATAACGTCCAAGAAATCTAAAAAATGTATAAAAACAGCAGAAGAGATTTTTTTATACTAAAGAGACCACTCAGTATGCAGATTCTATAAAAGAAACATTGTTCCTCTCTAGTAAAATAAGGAGGTGTGAGTCATATGTGGTGCGGCGTCCA
The DNA here is from genome assembly GCA_902806775.1 of Microtus agrestis. Taxonomy (NCBI): domain Eukaryota; kingdom Metazoa; phylum Chordata; class Mammalia; order Rodentia; family Cricetidae; genus Microtus; species Microtus agrestis. The sequence continues at coordinate 147,120 of CADCXT010002769.1, forward strand.
CACAACACACATTTCTGTCTTGGTTTTCAGGCCCTTATGCAATCTCTTCTCCTTGGATGTGTGCTGATCTTTTAATTCAGTTCTTTTAAATGAAGCATGGTGAGTGATTGAATGTCACCTAATTAGATGGGAGCCATGGCTTCCATCCTGCTGTTTCTCATCCATCTCTTAATGCCTTCATAGCCCGGCTTCTGGTAGAAGCACTGTGCTTCTGTGGAAGAGGCCCAGAGGCAAGAAACAGACATCTCTGGTCAACAGTCACTGAATTCAAACCTCATGATTAAAATGGAAGGCTCTAGTCCTTCCAAAGCTGAGGAATATCTTTCAATAGAGCCCCAATCTTTGATAAATCTTATAAGACCCCAAGTCTGAGGCACTTGACAATGGATCATTGTAAGCATATGTTGTTTTAGGACACTACTTCTGAGTCATTTGTTTCAAGAAATACACACATACACGTGCATACATGCATGTACATGCATACATGTGTAACATGCATACACATGCGGAGAGATAAAATAACAGCTTGTTTTATTTGTGGATTCAAATGACTTAAAATAAATACTTCTGTCTTCCTTAGTTACTACTTTACTTTCTACAAAACGCTAACCAGTCAATTTATAAAGAAAATATTTAATTTGTAGGTCAGGTCTATGTTATCCATCGCACTGATGCAAAGACAGGCAACATAGTGCTTGCAATATCTAGGCTTATGTTATCTCAGCAAGATGAGATTGTAATGTAGGGTTTAACCTCAAGCCACTCCCAGTAAACACCCTCAGAAGGAAATTCTAATATTTCCAATAGTTCCACCACTAGACAAGCATTCAAATGAGCCTTGCATCTAATTCAAACACACACTATCTTCTAAGGTAATTTAAACTAGGTAAGATCTTAGCAACTTAGAAAAGAAGTCCGTGGCGTCATTAAGGTTTAAGTATGCTAACTATTTTAAAAAAAGACCCTGCTGCTGTATTTTTTGTCACTAAAGACAACCTGTTTTACTGTAATGTAACCCATCTTAGAAGCTGCTCTCCTGATTATTGAACCTGAGATTTTGTTTAAGATTGTATGGAAAAGATAAGCATGTTCAGCAACATCCAGCTCAAGTTTAGGCCCTACTTAATAGAAACCTATGTAAAGAAAAACAAGGATAGCGAGAAATTAAGTTATTAATACTGGCATTGTCATTTTTTTTTTCCTTAATTTTATTGATTTTGTTTCGTCTGCTTCCTTTCCATTTATCTCCATTTTTATTAGTCCTTAACCTTCCAAAATAAAATAAAATAGAATTTAAAGGAAAAAATTTCAGTGATTGTGTAATGATTAGAGTGTTTTGAAAGTCTTGGTCTGTAGGCCTTTTTATAATTATAATACTAGCCTCATTGACTCTCTTATATTTTTGCTGTCATATATCTAGCTTTGTATTAAAAGCCTACATATGTCCAGCAGTTCGATTGTAATGTTAGCAACTAACCTGGTTTGCCTGTGTAACTGATTATTGTAACATATTACCTCTTTCTACCAGCTCATCCAAACTAGCTCACCCATGCAAGGGAAAAGGCTGCTTTTATCCTACTGCCCCCAACACCGGCCGCCTAGTAAGGCCTTTGTGTAAACATTCCCTCATCTGTTCCACTCTCGCTAGGCAGATTCCACCTGAAAACTGTTTATTTTTAGACATATACATTTTTTTATTTGTAAGTAAAATGTGATGGCATAACTTAATAAATGTGATTATTGAATAAATTTTTTGTAGTAGTTGTTAACTGATAGTATGGTGTTTATTTAAATTTAGTGAAAATCGATATGTAATTATTCCTTTGTGTGGTTATTGAGGTAGTATTTTATAAAGATGTAATGCCTTTAATTCTTGATGTAATAAAACTTTCTTCCTTTGTTACTGACTTTTTAAATAATTGTTGTGAATATTAATCATCTTGTAATGAACCCATTGATAATATTGTTAAGTTATTATTATATTTACCTAATGAATAAAAGTTTTTATATTTGTTAAATGAGTTATGAAATTTCATATTGTATGTAGTATATTGGTTTAAAATACTTGTTCTAAATAGATATAACTTCTTTGAATTATATTGTTGTATTAAATTTTTATTTGTAACCGTCTTTATTTAGTGTAAATATAGCTAGTTTTGTGTTATAATTGCAAAGTGTTTATAAGGTTAATTTATACTTTGGGTAATTGTATTAATCTCAAAAATTGAGCTTTTGGTTTTGTTTCCCTATGTTTTTAATTTTAGTATAAGATATATGTAAATTAGTGTCTGGTTTAAGAATAGGAAAAATGTGTAGAAAATAAAAATGCTTTGCTGTTTACTAGTTAAAGTTTTTTTCATAATTATTAACTCTTTGGTTTGATTTATTTGATTTATGGAAAAATCATTTAGATAATTTTATTGTTAAAATTAGATATAGATTTAGATTATCCTGTGTTTAAAGGTTTTTGTTTGCACTGTTAATTTTAATTTTAGTATGTTTTTAAATGTTATAAAAGATGTTATCGGTTTGAGCATTAAGTATTAAAGTATTGTTATAGTTTTTTTATTTTTATTTATTTATTATAATTATTTTTATGTTTTTTATTTTATTAATTTTTTTAATTATTTGTTATTTTCTTGTTCAGCTCTTTGAATGTCACTTTGATATTTCATTTCTTTTAAAAATAGTCGCTTTTTTCATAATTATTATTTGTGTTTTTAAAGTTATTGATATAAACTTTTTATTTTTTTTATTATAAATTTTAATTTTATTGTATCTTTGTATTAACTTTGTTTATTCATAATTGTGAAGTTTTTATAATATTATTAAATTAAGCCAAAATATGCATTTCCTATTTCCTACTTTTTAATAAATTTTTTATTCTTTTTTATTTTGTCTTATATTATTTTTTTTTATATTTTTTTTATATTTTATTTTTATTATATTATATTTTTATTTATTAAATTTTTTTTTTTTTCTGTTTTTATTTATTTTTATTTATATTTTTTTTTTTTTTTTTTTTTTAAATTTTTATTTAGATTTTTTTTTATTTTTTTTTTATATTAATATTTTTTTTTATTTTTTTTTAATCTAATATTTTATTTTTTTATTTTTTTTTGTATTTTTATTTATATAAATAACTCTTTTTATTTTATTTTTTCAATTCTCTTTTAATCTTCCTTTGTAGTGTTTTTTTTTTTTGTTTTTTTTTTTTTTTTCTTTAATTTTTATTATTTAAGTTTTTTTTCTTGTTTTAATTTCTGTTATCCCTTTCGTCTTTTTAATCTTTTTTTTTTTTTTTTATGTATTATTTTTTATTGGTTTTTCTCTTCATCTTCCTACACTACTGTAAAAGTGGGGTACAACATGCTTTTGTGTAATGAATGGAGCTCCTTAAACAGGATATTGAACAACTCAAAAGTACTTTAGGAAGTCCCTGAAACTGACAAAATTCACTAGGCCCCTCCCTTCTCCAGTAAGTTCTCCTCAGAAGAGGAGCGCCAAGACGCAAAGAAAACTTTCAAAGAAGCAATACTGCAAAGAAGTCTGAGACTAGACCATTGGCCTGGAAGAAGCAGAAACCAGCTGAGCTGCCTAGGAGAGGTTGAGAACAACTGAGGCACCTGAAAATGATACTCCCCAACCTGTTGTACCACGTACAGGCTGTGCAGTGTGCCCCAAGTTCCCAGCCTTTTTAGATTCTACCCATGTAGGGGTAGGCTTTAGTTATGCATCTGACTTGGAGACATTTCTGCTCCTGTTAATAACCATATACCCATATTTCTATAAGTAACCCCAATAGTACTTAGGGGTTCATGAAGCTGGACTGGTATCCATATTTTTGGTCAGTTGTTGGTTTTGAGTGAGGTAACACAGACCCAGACCCAGAAAGACAATTATCACATGTACTCACTCATAAGTGGCTTTAAACATAAAACAAAGAAAAGCAGCTCACAAATCACAATCTCGGAGAACCTAGACAACAATGAGGACCCTAAGAGAGACATACATAGATCTAATCTACATGGGAAGTTGAAAGAGACAAGATCTCCTGAGTAAATTGGGAACATAGGGACCTTGGGTGAGTCTTGAAGGGGAAAGGGGAGAGGCACAAAGGGGAGCAGAGAAAAATGTAGAGCTCAATAAAAATCAATTTTAAAAAAAGGTAAAAAGTACAGACATCAACAGAAAAAAAAGATATCTTGAGAGGATTGGGTTAGAAAAGAGCTGGACTAATCAATGACAATGGTAAGAACTGGATTACTGGTAAATCTGAGTTTTCTGTCCATGAACATGGTGCACCTTTCCACTGATATGTATGAATAAGTATAATATTCTTGCCATATCTGTATATATAAATATGTATATAAAATGGCATGTATATAGTAGAATTATACTCAAATATTTTATTTTTAGTGGCTGCTAATATTAATAGTAATACACATTTTTCAATTACAGGTTCTATTTTTTAAGTGCCAGTGTATAGGCAAGAAATTTACTCTTAAAGTATTGACTTTTGTCCTGCAGTCTTGCTTATAATCATTTATTAGTTTAGAATGTTTTTTGCTGATAGTTTCATTTTCTACATATAATCTCTCAATAAAGATGATTTAATTCCTTCTTGTCAACATAAAAAACAAATTTAAAAAAAGGAATTCGAAACAAATAAATCTAAAACAAAAACTTTTCAAATTTTAAATCTTGCCTGCCACCTTTCTGCCAAAACTTAACCTGGAGGATCCTAGACAACATTGCCTTGATTGACCTTGATCTGATGGGTTTTGTTTTATCTTATATTTTATTTTGTAAAAAAAAACCCATCAGATAAATCCCACATCCACATCACTCACAAAATTATAACTTGCATCAACCTTGTTCAGTCCTCTGAGATGTATCCTTGCTCTGTGCACACTCTTGTGAGATTCAAAGGCTCGTTCCATGCTCTCAGTGCTGTACCACTGGGGCAGACCATCAAGTGCATCACTGACTGCCAGGCCAAAGCCCACCTCAGCCTTTGGGCTCATCTCCTTGTATTAATCCAGGAGACCACGTCTACCTGAAAACCTTCCCATAGAATAAAAGACACTTTCCTTTATAAAATCAAACAGAGGACAGCTTCAAGTGCAATCAAGCTGCAAGGCCCACCTCCATGGGTCACTGGCACCCACAGAAGCTCCTGTGAGGTACTTGAAAATGTCTGCCTCTTTTCTTTCTCATGCATCCTCGACCCCAAATAATTCCAAATGGTGATTTGAAACAAAGGAACTGAAAATGCATCACATGAGCACAGATGGTAGGAAGTTAACACCAGCATCATGTGTAACATCAAGGCAACCAGGAAGAGGATGTGCTCACCAATATTGACAAACAAAATGTACAAAACTCAATTATACTTCTATATACCCACAATATAATACTTGAAAATGCAATTAAGAAAACAAATCCATTTATCTCCCAAAATTAAATACATGAAACTAAACAAAAATAGGGTAAGTTATAGCTGAAAACAACAAAATCATGTTTAAAAGAGCCTGATTATCTATCTATCTATCTATCTATCTATCTATCTATCTATCTATTTTTTTTTATTTCTGTTTGTATATCTGTGTGTCCATACCAGTGCCGTGGTCACGAATAGCAATCAAAAGACGAGAACAAAAACAAACTTATGAAGCTCGTTTCTCTGCTTCCACCACCTGGATTTCAAGGGCTCACATCTAGGTCTGCATGACTGGCAGAAAGCACCCCCACCAACTGAGGTACCTTGCAGGACAAAAACCTAAAGTTTTAAGTAAAATAAAAATCACCTCGTGTCAATGGGTTACAAACCTATTAGTAATCCAATAATAAATTTATATGATCTATACACTCAAGATCATATTTAAGGAACCCCAATGGCCAACCTTATCAGATTTGAAAATTGCTTCAGAAATCAATGGAATTACAAGGCCGTTAGAATACAGGAACAGCCATGGGAAAGAGCAAAGCAGACTAAAGGGATTCATGGTTCACAGTTCAATAACTAACTTTAAAGCAATTATCATTAGGGTAGGATAGAGCTGCAGATGGGCCTAAGGAGTGCACATTTATCCAGCATGCTCAAGCTCCTGCATTTAATGTCTAGCTTCGGTGGGGACGGGAAATTATTTAAAAGAGAAGAAAAGGAAAGGGGAGGAGGAGAAGCTGGCGAAGAAAAGCTTACTAACTGCGACATGGCTCAGCTGGTACATAGGAGCCCTTGCAACACAAGCCAGACAATCTGAGGTCTGTCCGTGAACCACGGAAAGAGAGCAATCATTTCATAAAGTTGTCCCACGACCTCACATCTGTCTCACCACAGGGATCCTCCACTCTGCCGACCCTTGACTGTGGCTGCACGTTTCTCTTCCTTTTCGACCTTGGCTTCATCCAGGGCAGCCCCTCTCCTAGAACAGCCGCTGGCTGCATGCAGTGCATAAGATGCAAGTTGTCACAGTCCATGCACAGAAGAGCGTGGGGTCCGCAGACATCCTCAAGGCATCAGCGAACCAGCCCGGACTGGCATTCTCGGTTCCCCGGCATGCAGCCCTACAGTCACTGGCTCAGTGCAGCTCTCCTACCGCTGCCTGCCCTCCATCACCTGCCTGGTGCTTGGGACTTTGCTCTTTAACTCTAATCTTCGCACAAAGCTGAATAGTCCAGGACTCCGGCGCCACCTCTCCCCCAGCGCAGGAAGGACCCAGCACAAAGGCTCCCATGGCTCAGCCTACTGCTTCCCCCCTTTCTGGGGACCGCGGTCCCATGTTCTCCAAGGAGAAGCTGCCAAGCTGGCCGCACAGCAAGGGGCAGCGGTGACCCACTTTGGCCTTCAACATCTCCCTGAGGCCCACAGCAGGGCAGCTGGGAAGAGCCTGCCTCCTACTCCCATCAGAACTTCTGATTGAGGTCTTGATTGGTTGGAAAGTCCTGAATGAGACCTACAACCAGTCCCATGCCTAACTCCGCCAGGTGCAGACCTATGCATGGGAATTTTGCTTTTAAGCAGAATTTGCTCCTGCCTGCCTGGCAGGGTTGGCAGTGCTGTCTTTTTGTAATCCAGTAATCACTTCCTGTGCTTCCTCCTGGCCCAGAGCCTTTAGTGTGCACAGTCCTCTGTGCACTCATGCCCAATGGAGAGATGGCCTCACCTCAGAACTCAAGGAGCACACAGCCCACCCCAAGTCCAATGGTACACTTCATTGTCTTACAAAGGACATTATAGGATTTGGATGGGCAATGGAGCTGTTATTTCTACAGAAGTGCTAAGGACTTAATAGATTACCGGGTAGTTCCTGAGGGTACTTTGGAGGATTATAATTGATAAGATAATAATTATCAATTGCTAGAGATGCAAGAACCTAGAACATCTTTAGCCCACAGCTGGTCACTGTGTGGGCTATGTTCCCCTATGGCACACCAAAGACATCTCTCCCTCTGTCTCTGTCTCTAAGGTTGCACAGTTTGAACCATGAATAAAAACATAACAGGGACTGGTGTGAGGCACAGTGTAGAGACACCTGTGGCCAGCCTTCACCTCCTGGGATCTGTTGCCAGACTTTACACCTTGGACAGCAAGAACTGACTGCTGCAAATTGTCCTCTACCTCTCTATGGCACAGACATGTCCATACACACAGACACACATACCTGTCCCTGTGCACACACACTAAATAGGAATGTAAAGACACACATACCTGTCCCTGTGCACACACACTGAATAGGAATGTAATTAAAAACTAGATGAGTGTGGTGGTGCACACCTTTAATCTTAGCACTTGGCAGACAGATGCAGAGTAATCTCTGTGAGTTTGAGGTCAACCTGGTTTACACAGCAAGATTCAGGACAGCCAGTGCCACCCTGTCTCAAAAAAAAAAAAAAAAAAAAACCAAAACCAATCTCTCACCTCCAAACCAAACCAAACCAAACAGAAACCCCACAAAACAAAAAAGTAATTAAAAATCTAAAGAAAAATCTAAAATAAAAGCAACACATGCCGGGCTGGAGAGATGGCTCAGAGGTTAAGAGCACACTGACTGTTCTTCCAGAGGTCCTGAGTTCAATTCCCAGCAACCACATGGTGGCTCACAACCATCTATAATGAGATCTGGTGCCCTCTTCTGGCATTCAAGCATACATGAAAGGAATGTTGTATATATAATAAATAAATAAAAAACAACACATGCCAAGCTAGCTTTGTGTGTGATTACACACTTATAACCCAACATTCTGGAGAAAGAGGCAAGAGCTGAAGCTTTCCTGCCAGCTTCACAGGGAATTGGTATTACCCTGGGATAAATGAACCCATCTTTCAAGAAAGTGAAATGAATATCCAAGTAATATGCCATGCCAAGGGGGACACAATTATCATGCATGTTAAGTTTAGTTTATATACAGAGAGATCATATCTCTGACCCATGAAATGCAGCAAAAAAGAAGACACCCCTGTCAGCAAAAATCATTTGTAACTCTCAAGCTCCACAGTGACTTAACATGTCACTAAAAGATCATCTTCGCTCTTTAACTCTAATCTTCCCAAGAAGCTGGATAGTCCTGGGCTCTGGTGCCACCCCTCCCCCAGCGCGGGAAGGACCCAGCACACAGGCTCCCATGGCTCAGCCAATCACTGAGCATCATTAGAAAAACCTTAGCTATACTGACTTGATAACAAGCAGACTTTGGGCAGACATTATTAATATTAGGGTCAGGGCAGCTTTCACAGGCTTTGCCCCTCTCTTATCCTCAACAAGGTAAAAATCATATTAGTCAGGCTGTGGATCGTGGTTCTGATGCTTAAAGACACAGCTGTTTAAAGATAGCAGATGTGGCGTCTACCAGATGCTGCCTTGCTTCCCTGCAGCCCAGGTCTCTCCAGCTGTGAAGAGCAGAGTGCTGATGAGGCTGCCTCCATCCCTCTCCCCAGCACGCACAGACCCGGTGGCCAGGTCTAGGGGACTTGAGTTGTGGCCTCACCCCTTATCTACTCTGTCCCAACCTCAGGGTCTCAAATCACCTATTCCTCACAGAACATCTATCTATTACCTTAGAGCACCTATCCCCTGAGAAACCCCTAAAAATAAGAACAACCCCCTTGTTTAATGGAAAGTTCTTTTTCAAAGTTAGATGCAGAACATCTATGTCCCCAAGCCCCACTCTTGTGGGACAGAGTTAAAGAAAGATGTTTGATCTTCTGCTCGTAGTGAGCTGGATATCTGTGAATGGGAGCTTAGAGGAGCATCGTAGGAATTTCAGACCATTCAGGGCTATTTCTCTTTACAAGTAAGGATAATTCCATTGTGTGTATGTACCACATTTTCATTGTCTACTCATCAGCTGATGGACATCTATACTGCTTCTGTTTCCTAGTGATTATGACTAGAACAGCAATCAACATTACTGAGCAAACACACCTGTAGTTTGGGTCTATTCCAAGGACTGCTATAGCTTGGTCACAGGGCAGATTTATTTTTGGCTTTTCTTTTTAGACTGGGTCTAACTGTTAAGCCTTGACTATCCTGGAACTCACCATGTAAAGCTGGCCTGAAACTCACAGAGATCCCCTGCCTCAGATTCCTGAGTACTGGGATTTAGGAATTTTGCCAACGTACGTAACACACTTCTTGTTATTGAGAACATTTGTGTCATACCTGGAAGGCATTATCTTACTGCAAACCTCTTCTGGTTTTCTGAAGCAGCTGAATGTTCCAGTCATTCAGACTAAAGCTTTTTTGACCTTCCAATGTGAGCTCTAAAGTTAGTGCTTGAATGAGACAGACAGATTAGGAGCTGGCTTGCAGATGTTTCTGTTTGCCAGGCACACAACACTCAGAATTGGAGAGCTGTGACTTTACAGTCTTATTCTAAGACAACTCAGACACAATCTGATGGGCAGAAAATGTCACAGCAGGCAGAGCTATGACAAGTACATATAGTCACTTGTTTTTCTTGGGAGGTCCAATGGCCACTTTTGTTTTCATGTATTGGCTGTGTATGGATTTCTGTAACTGCTAAAATGGCCCATGAAGAAAATTATTCTGGTATCAGACATTGATGTTATGCATGGGTCAGTAACATGAACTTTGGTTGTGCATGGCTATGCTCTAAGCCAAACAAAGATGCCATCTTTGTGAGTTCATCTGTGTTTGCCTGCAAAAGATCATCCCAGCTGAACTAATTGACTGTTGACCTTTCCTCATGAAAGGACGGGGGAAGAATCATTGGACCCTCATCTGAATATTCAGTGACTTCTCTCAATCAGTTAAATGCAGTTCTTCCCCAACTGCACATTGCCTCGGGGTCCAGAGGAAAGGAATGCTTCATGTTTGCATCCATAAAAAAGCCAACAGCCATGCTGGTTGCAGACCCTCCAGTGTGCTTAGAGTCACTCACACTGGAACAGTTCACACACACTGTGCAATTAACCCTAGTAACCTCATTGGTTCCCTGGAGTGAACTTTGTGGGGAATTCACCTTTGGTTGGTTTGGGGGGCTGTGGAAGAGCGAGAGGGGCATTGCTCAGCCTTCTGTCATCAGGGAAAAATTTTCTCAATACCTTCTACCAGGAGACATCTACTGATGAGTGCTGAATGGTATCCTATTCGTGCATAGTAACATCATAATAATGGCCACTCATATGAAATAAATAATATTCTTTCTAACTGGGGCTTGCTTTCAGTTCAGAAGTTTAATCCTTTGTTATCATGGCGGCATGCAGGAAGACATGGTATTGAAGAAGTAGCTGAGACTTCTATATCCACATCTGCAGGCAGCAGAAAGAGAGAGAAAAGGAGAGAGAGAGAGAGAGAGAGAGAGAGAGAGAGAGAGAGAGAGAGAGAGAGAGAGAGAGAGAGAGAGAGAGAGAGAGAGAGAGAGAGAGAGAGAGAGAGAGAGAGAGAGAGAGAGACATTGGGCCTGGCTAAGGCTTTTGAAACCTCAAAGTCTGTCCCTGGTGACACACCTCCTCCAACAATGCCACACAATTTTTATTTTGAAACTATTATTTCTTATTTTACAAACCAATCCCAGTTCCCATTCCATCTCCTCTTCCCACTCCCCTCCCCATACCCCACCTCATCCCCTGCAACCACTCCTCAGAGAGGGTATGACTTCCCATGGGGAGTCAACAAAGCCTAGTTTATCACTTTGAGGCAGGACCAAGGCCCTCCCTCCTATATTGAGCAAGGTATCCCTCCAAAGAGAATGGGCTTCAAAATCCAGTTCAAGCATTAGAGAGAAGTCCTGTTTCCACTACCAGTGGAACCACAGACTGCCCCAGACACACAACCATCACTCACATTCAGAGGGCCTAGTTTCATCCTTGCTGTCAGGCCAGAGTCAGTGAGCTTCCACTAGCTCAGGTCACCTGTTTCATGGCCTTGACCCCATTGCTTATATTATCACCCCTCATTCTCTTTGATTGGATTCTGGGGGCTTGGCTTAATGCTTAGATGTGAATCTCTGTATCCGCTTCCATCAGTTTCTGGGTGAAGGTTTTATGATGTCAATTAAGGTAGTCATCAATCTGATTACAGGGTAAGGCCAGTTCAGGCACCTTCTTCACTACTACTTAGGGTCTTAGCTATAGTTATCCTTGCAGATTTCTGGGAATTTCCCTAGTACCAGGTTTCTCGCTAGCCCCACAATGGCTCCCTCAATCAAGAAATCTCTTTCCTTTTTCTCCCTCTCTGTCCTTCCCTCATCTTGGCAATTCCATTCCCTCATTTTCTTCTCCCCCTCCCCCGCCTGTCCCCTCCTCTTATGCCTTTCTTTCTTCACCTCCCCCATTCTTCTAATTTTCTCAGGATATTTTGCCTATTTTCTCTTCCCAAAGGGATTAATATATGTCTCTCCTTGTTACATAGCTTCTCTGGGGTCGTGAATTATAGGCTGGTTGTCTTTTGCTTTATGTTTAATATCCAATTTCTAGTGAGTACATACCATGTTTGTCTTTCTGGGCCTCATTCAAGATTTTTTTCTAGTTCCATCTATTTACCTGCAAATTTCAAGATAACATTTTTTTTTGTTGTTGTTGGTGGTGTTTTTAACCACTGAGTAGTACTCTATTGTGTAAATGCTCCACATTTTTTAAATTCATTTTTCAGTTGAGGAGCATCTAGGTTGTTTCCAAGGGCTAACTATTACAAAAAATGCTGCTATAAACACAGTTGAGCAAATGTCCTTGTGGTATGAGTGTATATCCTTTGGGTATATGCTCAAAAGTGATATCGCTGGGTCTTGAGGAAGATTGATTCCCAATTTTTTTTTTTTGACAAACCACCATACTGATTTTCAAAGGTGCCTTACAAGTTTGAGCTCCCAACAGAAATGGAGGAGTGTTCCCCTTACTCCACATCCTTTATAGAATAAACTATCATCAGTGTTTCTAATCTTGACTATTATGTCAGGTGTAATATGGTACGTCACAGTCATTTTGATTTGCATTTTCCTGATGATTAAGGATGTTGAGCAATTCCTTTAGTATCTTTTGGCAATTTGAGATACTTCTGTTGATAAGTCTCTGTTAAGATCTGTACCTCATTTTTAAAAGTTGGATTATTTGGTATTTTGATGTTTAGTTTCCTGAGGTCTTTAGGTGTTTTGGAGATCAGTTCTCCGTCTGATGTGGGGTTGGTGAAAATGTTTTCCCATTCAGTTTACTTCTGTTTTGTCTTATTGAATGTGTCATTTTCTTTACAGAAGCTTATCAGTTTCTGCAGGTCCCATTTATTTATTGTTACTCTCAGTGTCTTTGCTACTAGTGTTATATTTAGATAGTAGTCTCCTGTGCCCATGTGTTCAAGACTACTTTCCACTTTTTCTTCTAAGAGATTCAGTATGACTGGATTTATGTTTGAGGTCTTTGATCCATTTGGACTTGAATTTTGTGCATGGTTTTAGATATGGATATATTTGCATTCTTTTCCATGCTTATATCCAGTTATGCCATCACCATTAATTGAAGATGCTTTATTTTTCCATTGTATAATTTTGGATTTATTTTCAAAAATCAGGTCTTAATATCTGTGTGGATTATTATCAGGGTTTTTAATTGATTCCATTGATCCACCTGTCTGTTTTTATGCCAATACCAAGCTGTTTTCGCTACTGTAGCTCTTTAATAGGGCTTGATGTCATGATAGTGATGCCTTCAGAAGTTTCTTTATTGTATAGTTTTGTTTTGGTTATCCTGTTTTTTTCCCCATATGAAGTTGAGTGTTGCTCTTTCAAGGTCTGATAATAATTATGATGGGATTTTGATAGGGATTGCATTGAATCAGTGATTGCTTTTGGCAGGACTTTCATTTTTATTATGTTGATCCTATTGATCTAAGAGCATGGAAGATCTTTCTATTTTCTGATATATTCTTCAATTTATTTCTTCAAACACTTGAAGTTCTTGTCATACAGATCTTTTATTTCTTTGGTTAGTGTTACTCAAGATATTTTATGTTATTTCCAGCTATTATAAATGGTGATGCTTTTCTGATTTCTTTCTCAGCCCATTTATCATTTGTATATTGGAAGGCTACTGATTTTTGGAGTTGATCTTGTATCCTGCCACATTACTGAAGGTGTTTATCAGCTGTAGGAGTTACCTGGTTGAATTTTTGAGGCCACTTATATATACTATCATATCATCTGCAAATAGCAAAGGTTTGACTTCTTATTTTCCAGTTCATATCTCTTAGATCATTTGTTGTCTTATTGCTCCAGCTAGATCTTTCAGTACTATATTAAATAAGGTTATAGTGGACAGCCTTGTCTTTTTCCTGATGTTAGGGGAGTAACTTTGAGTTTCTCTCCATTTAGTGCGATGTTAGCTCTGCTTTCTGGATATTGCTTTTATTATGTTTAGATACATGCCTTGTATCCTGATCTCTCCTATACCTTTATCATGAAGGGATGTCATATTTTGTCAAAGGCATTTTTCAACATCTAATGAGATGATAATATGTTTTTTCTTAAGTTTTCTGTATGGTTTATTGCATTGGCAGATTTTCATATGTTGAACCATCTCAGCATCTATGGGATGAAGCCAACTTTATCATGGAGCATAATATTTTGATGGGTTCTTTGATTCTGGCTGCCTGGATTTTATTGAGTATTTTTGCATCAATGGTCATGAACAACTGGTCTCTGTAATTGGAGACTGTGTATTTCTATCCCTGCCTCCCAGATCCAAATAATCACACAAAAATTATATTAATTACAACACTATTTGGCCGATGACTTAAGATTATTCCTAGCTACCTCTTACATCTTAAATTAACCCATTTCTATTAATCTTTGTATCCCGACGAGGCTGTGGCCCACCAGTAAGGTTCTGGCATCTTTCTCCTTTGGCAGCTAAATGACATCTGTGTGACTCCAACTTTTTTCTTGCTCTATCTCTTCGTGGACTTCCTGCCTGGATTTATTCTTCCCTTCCATAGGCCAAAGAAGTTTCATTATTAGCCAATGGTAATAGAACATATTCACAGCATATTGAGGGAAATCCCACATCAGCTTGTATTCTCTCTCCTTCCACTCTTCAACTAGACTTTGGGAGCTCAGACCAGTATTCCACTGTGGATCTCTGCCTTTGCTTCCATCAGTTGCTGGATAAAGTTTGTATGATGACTTTTAAGATAGTCATCAATCTGACTACAGGGCAGGACTTGTTGAGGCCCCCTTGCCACTATTGCTTAGGGTCATCCTTGTGGATTACTAGGAATTTCTCTGGTGTCAGGTTTCTTGCTAGCCCCATAATGGCTGCCTCAGTCAAGATATTTCTTTCCTTGCTCTCTGTCTCTGTTCTTCCTCCATCTAGATCATCCCTTTCCCTCAAGTTCTCCTGCCCCTTCCTTCTCCCATCCTTCTCCCATTCTACTCTCCCATTTCCCTCCAACCCCATGATCCCAATTTTCTTAGGCGATCTTGTCTATTTCCCTTCCCAGGTGTATCTATATATGTTTTTCTTAAGGTTCACTTTGTTATTTATGTTCTCTGGGATAGTGAACTATAGGCTCATTATCCTTTGCTTTAGAGCCAGTGTTCACTTCTGAGTGAGTACATACCATGCTCATCTTTCTGGGTCTGGGTTATCACACTCAGGATGTCTTTTTCTCGTTCCAACTGTTTGCATGCAAATTTCAAGATCTCATTGTTTTTTACTGCTAAGTAGTATTCCATTGAGTAGATATACCACATTTTCTTTATCCATTATTCGTTCGAGGAGCAATCTGAATTATTTCTAGATTCTGGCTATTACAAATAATGCCACCATGAACATAGTTGAACAAATGTCCTTATAGTATGATTCATCAACCTTTGAGTATATATATATGCCCAAGAGTGGTATTGCTGAGTCTTGAGGTAGATTGATTCCTAGTTTTCTGAGAAACTACCATAGTCTTTCCAAAGTGGTTGTATGAGTTTGCATTCCCACTACCAATGGAGGAGTGTTCTCCTTGTTCTGCATCCTCTCCAGCATAAGCTATAATTGGTGTTTTTGATCTTAGTCATTCTGACTGGTGTAAGATGGTATCTTGAAGTGCTTTTGATTTGCATTTTCCTGATGGCTTAGGATGCTGAACATTTCCTTAAGTGTCTTTTGGCTATTTGAGATTCTTCTGTTGGGAGTTTTCTGTTTAGATCTGTTCCACATTTTTAATTGGATTATTTAGAACTTTGACATTTAATTTCTTGAGTTCTTTATATATTTTGTATATCAGTCCTCTTTCCAATGTGGGATTGGGGAAGATCTTTTCCCATTCAGTAGGCTGCCTTAATCTTTTGGTATTTGCAAATGATATACTAGTATTTATAAATGATGCCAAAAACCCTATCAGGAACTTCCTATAGCTGATGATTCCTATACCTTTAGTAATGAGGCATGATACAAAATCTAATAAAAAATCAATAGCCCTCCTATATACAAATGTTAAAGAAGCTGAGAAACAAATCAGAGACACATCTCCATTCATAGTAAACACAAATAACATAAAAATCCTGGGGTAACACTAACCAAAGAAGTGAAAGACCTGTTTGACAAGAACTTTAAGACTTTGAAGAAAGAAGATGAAGAGGCTATCAGAAAATGGAAAGCTCTTTCATACTCTTGGATAGGTAGGATCAATATAGTAAAAATGGCAATCCTACCAAAAACAATCTACAGAGTCAATAAAATCCCCCACCAAAATCCCAATGCTAATATTTTCTTGAATCAACAAAATTTAAAAAAGAAAATTTTATCAAAATTTATAGCAGAAAATAAACATCTGTGACAATGACTCTGATCCCTACTGAGTAGTGACTGACAGATTGTGGTCTTTACTGGAATAAACTGACAGTGTCAGCAATAATTATTTTGTTATTGTTATTGCTTTTGTGTTGGTGTTGGAGGTGGTGGTAGAGGGTGTGGTGAAGGTGGTAGAGTTGGTGGTGGATGTTTTGAAGGTGGAAGTCGGGTAGTTGTTGTTGGTGGTGAGGTGTTGGTGGTGATGTTGGTGGTTGCAATGGTGGTGGTTGTGGAGGTGGTGGTGGTATTGCTGAAGTGGTGGTGGTGCCCAGGTGGTGGTGGTGGTAGAAGTAGTGGTGGAGATGATGGTGGAGATGTTAGTGGAGGTAGTAGTAGAGGTGGTGGTGAAGGTGGTAGAGTTGGTGGTGGATGATTTTAAGGTGGAAGTGGTATAGTCGTTGTTGGTGGTGGTGAGGTGTTGGTGGTCATGATGTGGTGGTCATGGAGGTGGTGGTGGTGTTGGTGGTGATGTTTCTAAAAGTAGTGGTAGTTATGTTGGTAAAGGTGATGGTGGTTGTGAGTATAGTGGTGATGGTGGAGGTGGTGGTAGAATTGGTGGTGAAGGTGATGGGTTGTTGGTGGAGGTTTTAAAGGTAGAAGTGGTGTAGTTGTTGTTGGTGCTAAAGTGGTAGTGGAGATGTTGGTGGTCGTGATGGTGGTGATGGTATTGGAGGTGGTGGTAGTTGTGGTTGTAGTGGTGGTAAAGGTTGTGTTGGTTGTAAGTTGGTGGTGGAATTGGTGGAGGTGGTGGTGATAGAGATGGTGATGGTAGTGATTGAGGTAGTAATAGTTGAGGTTGTAATGGTGGTAAAGGTGGTGTTGGTCGTGAGTTGGTGGTGGAATTGGAGGTGGTGGTGAGGTGGTGGTGGTGGTAGACATGGTGATGGTAGTAATTGAGGTAGTAATAGGTGTGGTTGTAATGATGGTAAAGGTGGTGTTGGTCGTGAGTTGGTGGTGGAACTGGTGGAGGTGGTGGTGGTGGTGATTGAGGTGGCAATAGTTGTGGTTGTAGTTGTGGTAAAGGTGGTGTTGGTTGTGAGGTGGTGGTGAAATTGGTGAAGTTAGTGATGGAGGTGGTACTGGTCATAAAGGTGGTAGTGGTGGTATAGGTGTTATCATTGGTGGTGGTGGTGGTGGTGGTGGTAGAGCCATTAAGTTTTCATTGTCTGTTTTTTTCTGGTAACTACATGGAATCTGCCTACTTTCTTTTTATTTGTCTTCCAGCCTGGCTATATTCTGTTAGGGTGTTGACCAAAAGAAATTTCTCTCTTAACCAATGGCAAAAAAAAAAAAAACGTATTCACAGTATAGAGAGTGAAATCCTACATCATCTCCCTTTTTGGTCTAAATTAAAATGGAAGTTTTTTAACTTTAATATTGTAAAACTACAAATAACAAAGCAGGTACCAATCAAGAATTACAGTTACAATATTTAATATATTTGTATTTAGCAAAATTAAAGAAAATATTCGATCATCTGTTTTATTTTAATTAGTCTAAAGTTTTATATCTAATTTATCTTTTATTATAACTAAGGAAAGCTATGACTATAATTATCTGTCTTCAACTCTATCAAAGATCCTAGAAAGATATAATATTACCTAAGTAAACAGGAAGTGCATTGTAAGCAACTTCCAACATTCTAGAAATGACAGAGACATATTGCTCCTTGGACAGTCATCCAAAGTTTTTTTGTAATGTTGGGGCATCCTTTGTCAACCTACAGACCCATAATATCTGGTGAACTTCTCAGTGACTCAGGAAATTTGAAGATCTGTTCTGCCTTGTACTAGTAAAGTTCATCAGTTGTTTTCTTCTGCATCCTGCAGAATGTCTGGCTGTTTATTTATTTATTTATTTGTGAAGCAGGAACCCTGAAGGACTATCCCATCTTTTGGAAAGTTCAGCAATTATTTGTATGGGGCCCCTGCATGTCCAGTTCATACAGCTACCATCAAGCAGTCCAGGCAAGAGCAGTTTCTTGCCCAAATGGCTAGCCTTGCCACATTGAAGGCAATTCCATAACAAGTTTCTTCAATGCCTATCAACCTCTCTGAACCAATTGTTGCTGCCCGAAGCAGACATGTCTCACTGTTGAGAAATGTCTAAGTTCTTAAGACATTTTAAATGGCATATTCTCATTTGGTTTTATCTAGACTCCAGAATATTCTTTGCCTTGTCTGCTTGTCGGTGGCAAGGTCTGTATGAAAGACACTGTGATGTGATGAGAGTTGTTTACAGTGTGAACTCTCGAGAGTGTTGTTTCCATTGTTACAGAACCTACTGGGATTCAGTGGACCAGGATGGTAGGGTCAGTTCTATGTACAACAGAAAGTTATTATTTTCTCACCCATCTACCTGGGTTACATATTGCTCTGAAAATCACTTTTGTAGGACGTAAACAATGTATCATCACATCACATGCTAATTAAAAAATAAAATTAAAATTGGTGTGTAGAGACAACTAATAGGGAGAGAGCGATTATCTAGATTGCTCAAAAAGCTTTATGTTTAGTTCCTAGGAACACTGAAGGAAAGAGGATTCATTATTCAGAAAATATTGGGTGAGTTTAGCATAAAATTTTGTGGCATAACATAGGCAACTTAATCTAGGAGATGATTAAGAAGAGAGTTGACTGAGTGTGAAAATACAGTCTGCTTGGACAAAATGTAGGAAGGTGTTGATTGATAATTAAGAAAAAATAAAAACTGAAAGTGAATGGTAATATATCACTTTAGTGACACAACACACATTAGTGGCATTTTACTATATGATATTTACATGCAAAATGTGTTACATTGTTATAAAATTGAAAGAGAAATCCATTCTATAGCAAGTGCCATTTGTAATGACAGAGGACACACATCAGATGGGAGACAAAAATTTTTTCTCTGTTTTTTACAGATGCATCACATATACATAGGGCCAAAATTAAATAAGCCAAAGTCTTTTCAGACCAGGTAGTTCCAGATTTGAAGTGTGTTAAGTCTGTATTCCAGATATATTAATAAACTAATTAAGAAAGAATATAGCCACAATTTACTATTGATCTGGCTAATAGCTATTTTGATATAAAGCAACATCTTACTATTTTTGGGTTACTTAGATGGGAACCCCTGAAGTGCACACCCATCCACATCTCACCTGCAGTGCACACCTGTCCACTTCTCACCTGCAGTGCACACCTGTCCACATCTCACCTGCAGTGCCCAACAGTCCACATCTCACCTGCAGTGCACACCTATCCAGTTCTAACCTGTTATACACACCCATCCAGTTCTCACCTGTTGTACACACCCATCCAGTTCTCACCTGTTGTACACACCCATCCAGTTCTCACCTGTTGTACACACCCATCCAGTTCTCTCCTGTTGTACACACCCATCCAGTTCTCTCCTGTTGTACACACCCATCCAGTTCTTACCTGTTGTACTCACCCATTCACTTCTCACTGCAATGCCCTGTACAGACTCTTAGCTGTCGGTGTTGGCTCTTTTAAGATACTGCATCATTGTGAGATATGAAATCATTCTAACATTCATGTGAAAACCCATTTGCTAAATATTCTGAGTTCTCATTCTGACTTTCTAATGTATCCTGCATAGAAAATTTCAGAAAAATTGATGTAAAAGGGTCTTTATCTATCTATTGTTTCATTGGTTGATTAATAAAGAAAACTGCTTGGCCTGATAGGTCAGAACATGGGTAGGCGGGGAAGACAGAACAGAATGCTGGGAAGAAGGTAAGACGCCTCAGACAGACCCGATGGGCCAGCCGCCAGGTCAGACATGCTGAATCTTTCCCAGTAAGTCACCACCTCGTGGTGCTACACAGATTATTAGAAATGGGTTAGTCAAGATATGAGAATTAGCCAAGAAAAATATAGAACTAACAATACAGGCAGTGTTTAAAAGAATACAGCTTCTGTGTTATTATTTCCAGGGCTAAGCTAGTTGTGTGGGAGCCAGGTGGGACGAAAAGCAGGCCTGCTAGCCTCATTCTACAAAAGATGAAATCTGTGTTTCATGAGTTATGATCAACACCTGCTTTCCTTACAGTTTTTCTTATGTTGAAGACATGGGGAGAGTTTAGCCCTGATTTAAACAGCAGCAACCTCATGTACATATACAAATACATACAGGGAGACGGTGCATGGTGGACCTTCCACATGCTTTGTTCTGATGGTTGCAGTGACTGATGGTTTCCTAGTTCACGTTCATGAGACTAGGATTCCTGTTTCAATCGTCCACCATGACACTAGAGCAACCCAACCTTGTCTCTGTCACGACAGTTTTCTGGCATTTTGTTGAGACTGATATTCTCTCCCAAGTGGATGGTTTGGTAGATAATGAATTTGTCCCTGCCTCTAAGTGTCCACCTCAGTACTCTCAGAAGCCACCAAAGTTTTCAACTTTTCAAGCTGATTTTTAAATAATTCATTTGTGAATAAATGCTGAAACCACCACCTGGGTGTTTTGTGCTCAACAAGCATTTCTGTGTAATGCTGAGTCCTTAGAACTGTGAGCCAAAACTCTCAGAGGACAATCCTTTCCATCATTGATGTGCCTTCCGGATTACAGCTAAGAGCTGTAGTTTCCAGGAGTTGTGCTAAGTAAATTCCAAGACAACAGGATCACTTCCCTCTCTTCCACTTTGGGTCACCCGTGCAGAGGATCTGGAAGATTAGATTTTGAACCTGCTCTTAAGAACCTTATTCAGCAGTATTGAAGGATACAAAATCAAGGCAGACATATCAATTGTGTTTCTGTACAATGTCTAGTTCTTATTGATTTTTTTGTGCTATAGATTTTTCTCTACTCTCCTTCCTGCCTTTCCCTACCCCTTCAAACCTCACGCATGGTCCCCACATGCGCAATTTACTCGGAAGATCTTGTCTTTTTCAACTTCCGAGGTAGATTAGATCTATGTATGTCTCTCTTAGGGTCCTCATTGTTGTCTCGGTTCTCTGGGATTGTGAAGTGTAGGCTGGTTTTCTTTATATTGAGTGAGGTAACCTAGACCCAGAAAGACAAACATCATATGTACTCACTCATAAGTCACTTTATAGACACTATTTAATTTTAAAACATCATTCAAAATATCATCTCCAAAGAAAGAAAACATTAAGGGCAAACCTTAGGGCAGAAGTGTCACAGCCTTCTTATATGGTCTGTGCTTGCAGAATTTTAAAAATTGTGGGTACAGCCAAGAGATGAGGAAAAGGACTTTTAAACTAAGCACTAGAAAAGATTACAAAGAGCAAAAACACGTTCTTGTTTCCTTTGTCTTTCTATGAATCCAAGAAAATACAATAAAAAAGTGGCCCTGACGCATTTTAGCTTTAAGGTATGAGTGGAATGAAATGAAAGACCAGGGAGCAATGCCTACAAAATGCTAAAAAGATTCCAAGATAAAAAAACAAGTGGTCTGAATAGTGGTCAGCATCCATCAGGACCTGTCACAGGTGCCAGGCACAGGGCCTGAGGAGAGGGGAATCACTAGGCCTACTGAGCTCATGAGCACAGCAGGGCTGGAAAGGATCTGAACCATCACACAGTTCCCCTCAGTGTTTGGCCTTTGCAGGTCAGACAGGTAGGTCAGTTTCAGAGCTGCAGTTGGCAGGGGTTTGCCGGTGAGCTGTGCACTGCAGGCCAGGTTCCTGTTTCTGGAGTCTGAGCCAGGCACGTGCGGTCCATTCCGTTGTGAGTGTGTGTGCTCGCTAGCATGCATGCATCCTCGTTGCTAGGAGACAAGGAGGGATTCCATTCAAACTGAACCACGGACCTGCCCTGGCAGGACGCTCCTGTGGCGCGGTTGCGATAACTTGTCTGTGTTTCTAAGTTTCAGTGTGGGGTTTGGAGGGAAGTGGGTGGCAAAGGCAGGGTGGGTAGGGAGGGCAGGGAGGGCCTTGACGGCCCTGGGTCTGAACCGTGCAGGAAGACACTGATTATGATTCGCAGACGCAAACACCGAGTGCCTCAGGGCAGGCACCGGTACCCACACATGTGGGCCTACTGCCTGAGCTCTTGGTGCATTGAGGACCAAACCGAGCAGTGTCCTGAGGAACAGTTCCAAAGGGCAGACGCCACGGGTGACTCGTCTACAGAGGAGCGCTCGATCGCCTCCCTTATATGCTGCATGGGTAATCAAGACAGGAGAAGGTGAGAGGGCCTATGCTGGGAGATGAGGAGGAGGGGCGGGTCCAGGCAGGCCAGTCCAGGGGAAGCACACCCTTCCAGAGATCCTTCCTAAAGGGAGGGAGAAGAAAGGCCTTTGCTTCTGCTTTCACTGAGTCTATTGGTTTTCTGCCCGGCCTCAGGTCCTTAAGCATCTGGAGTCCGCACACCTTGGAAGGGTCTTGCTTT